>SNQJ01S0042396.1:69804-84453 GCA_010110895.2 Picea sitchensis
GAGGTAGAGGCAAGGGTGGTTGCAAGACTCAGGTGTCTGCAACCTTAGCTGGGACACAGATCTGTGATTATCTTTCTTACACTGCACTTAGCATCAATTATTCCATAGCATACATTCATTAATATACTTCACAGAAGGCATAGAGAATCGTAGTGAATACTATACTAAGACTGATTCAGTACTTATCCACAGAAATATAGGTTAGATTCAACAGATCAAGCACTAAGAATCTCATATATCAGATCTAATGTTCATTCATTCATCAACGACACAGAGCATAACTAGATCTACTTAATCACATCAAGAACTTAGCCAAGAAAGAGATAAACACATAAGAGAAAAGCTCAAAACACTATACACACAGTTACCATGGTTCACCCCCACCCTGGGGCTACGTCCACAAAGTCTTTGTTTATATTATCTTGGTCAATTAGTTACAACATAGAGCTCTAGTGACCCTTACTTTGCACAGGAAAAAAGGTCTACACAGCTCACTAGATCCTTCTTCCTTTCTCTTCAGCATTAGACTATAACAAACTGCACTTATCTCTCCGATCTCATGCATAGAGCACTCTAAGATACATCTGATCACACAGATCCAATTACTAGCACTAAGATTTCATTCATACATCACATAGATGTACTACATTACTATCTCCTTTCATACTTCTTCTACCCTATTTACATTGCCTATTTATAGATTACAAAATGGGCCTAAGCGTGGGTAAACCCATGGGCTGACATTCCTTTCCCGTTACATCAATCCAAAACCCTAAAATGGACCCCAAAATAGGTCTCGCTTCTTTATTTTGTACTTCACATTGCGCTCCTTCCTTGGCAAGTTGTCACAGTCCCAAAAGTGGTCAAGTACGAACAAGTACTCTTAAACTTGGTCAAGGACCAACAAAGAGTTTGGAAAATATTGATCAACAAGAGCTTTGATACAGAATTTGGAAATTATGACACTGGCCAGAAAACTGAGAAATGAGCGTATTGAATAAAAGTTGAGAAAATAGTCCAAAAATACCAATGCATTTTTTATCGCTAACATCTGGCTCCAACTGGGATGGAGACCTCCCTTTGAGGTTTCCAATAACCTAGTAGTTCCAGTCGCCTTTACCATTGGGAATGGAGTCATCTGGCCTTTTAATTGATAATGTGAAAACCTGTAGCACGCCTGTAACTTGCTTGTTTATTCATGAAATCAATGAACTGAAAATGATCTAGTTGCTCGTATGAAGATATTATTCTTCTGCTTACTCCTACGCTAACCAACTGTACTGAATCTTATCAAGTGAAATCATGCTTCCAATGAAGCCATGTAAGAAACTAATTTATTGACATCATGCTTGGTCTGGACCAAAAAAATAAACAAAACTATAGCATGCAGAAATGTAGTTGATAACAGAAACAATCTTCGTCTGACAAAAATGTTTTGACATCCATGCTACTCATAGATTCCAAATAATCAACAATAGGGTCATAAATTTCACAAAGAAATACCTCTCCAAGAAGTTGTTCCAACTGAAGACTAAAATGATGCTGGTGATTTCTTTCACTGATCTCGATGTTGAATGTGGATTGCTCAACCTTTGTCGGAGAAAAATGCCATCTCAACTGCAGATATGAACCTTTTTTCTCCCCTTCACCATATCTCTGTAATCTGAATTCATCATGATGATATGTTGGCTTATCACAACTAACAATTTCAGAGAGAGAAGAAGTAATATGTTCTTGATCTTCTATATCATTGCCTTCCTCATCACCAACAACCTTTATATCAAAAATCGAAACAAAGGGTTCAAAAGGAAGATAGTGCTCTTGATGTTGCTTATGAAGATAAGATGATTTATGCAAATTATGTTCCTCATGATTGATGCAATATTCCTTTGTCTGCAAATTTGGAAGCTGAGGGCTGCCCTTAATATTTGTTGCAGATTCAAATCCGTCACATGCTAATCTGTCAATCTGCTCTTTTTTATCTCAGATCTCAAAAGAAAAGACCTGGTTTTTATGCGAATTAGAAACAACATGTACATTTGATATGATGTCAATAGTATATACAAACTTGATGTCAAAATGGAGGTCATCTATAACCTTTGGATCTTTATGAAAAGTATCCTCTTCAACCACATACTTTTCAACACAATCATACTTTTCATGTCCATTAATTTGACAAAACAAATTATATTCATGACAACATTCTGGAAAAAGGGCATCATCTCAAACGTGATCTTTATAGAACAAATTGAATGCATCATGAAAAACTTTCAAAGAGCTGATACTAGCGGTTGGAAGGATTCCACACCATTCAAGGGCTTCTCCTTTCAATGAAAATCTGAAAAGCTTGATATTGACATCCTCGTGCACAATATGACGTTCACGAATAAACTCATGGAAATATAGTAGATGTTCAGCTGGAACCTCCCAATATTCTCCTTTAAATGTAGGAAGAATACCTTCCCATTCATCTCTACCAGGTACTGGATTATGGAAACCAACAATCTTGGAAAAATCACAAAAAAATACCTTTTCGCTAAGATCTTGTTCATTTCATACGAGTGGAATCACCAATAGATTTATGAACAATGAAATCGTCACTGAATTTGTTCTTCATGGAGTCACCAAATAGATGATTACAACCAAAAATATGTCCAGACTTTGTCTATCATCAAAGTTGGATCTTGACGTCTCCGAAGGAAGCTGAGCTTCAATCTCCTCTCCCTTACAACGACGCCAATTTGTTATCTCTCCAGGAGTCCTTCTCAGGTTGTATCTTGAAGAAGCCTGGTAAGTTAAAGTGTAATTGTTTTTTTGTTTTGTGTTTGTATCAAATGGGAAATACTGACCTACTGGATTTGTATCAAGACAGTCAATTGTATACAACAGATGAGACAATGCTCTCAAGAATTAAATATCAGACAAGTAACTTAACTGGTGGGTGAAAAATTCTAAATTTATCAACCAGATCAGAAGGGTGATGGGTTGAATAAAGATAGTACTGATTTCTTATTTGATCAAGCTTATGAACTGACTAATGAGATAATAGTCATTAGCAGTTAAAACAAACTTGAATCAATAACAACCATCAAAGTACAGGAAAAGAAGTAAATGGAACTATGACATCAAGAGATGAGAGGAACTTGTGATCTGTATTATATCATATAAAAAGTGTATTACAATATGGTGTAGCCTCAGTCTCTCCATACTCGACCCCTCTCCCTTCATCTAAAGTTGGTGGATTTATATCCTTTACAAAAGATTTCTAGATCCAAGAACACTGGATCAAATATGCTAAATATGGAAAATCAAAACAATATTCATGAAAATAGGAAAAGATCCTATTAATGTGGCCAAAATTTATCTGGATAATCTTCATGTCTTCGAAAACTACAACAATCTTTGACACATTCAACATCCTTCAAGGTGATGACAAGGAAACTAAAATCTCCCTTTGACAACTAAGCAATATCTTAGCCAAAAATAAAAAAGTTCCACTTGGTCTTCTTGTCTTATTATATGCCTTGAAATCTGGAAAAGAAAGATGATTTATATTCCCTTAATTGTTATCCATCATAAAAGGCCACTCTCACGTGCTCTGGAAACAAGAAGACCCGATCTGGGCAAAATTAAGAGCACTCTGCCCTGTTCTGCACTTTCGGTGGCTAAAGAGATAAAATTTGAACTTGTAAGCCATTGAAAGATCTGCTTTTGGTGGCTAAATATAGTTGTGAATGCCTGCCTAAGCCACCGAAAGCACAGTTTGAACATTTATCATTATCTTACAAGAAATTCTTTGTCACTTGAAGTGCCTTGATTTCTTTTTGCTTTAAATGATGGAACCATTTCTAAGAATGTGGATCTGGAATCTGGATTGAT
The DNA here is from genome assembly GCA_010110895.2 of Picea sitchensis. Classification (NCBI taxonomy): domain Eukaryota; kingdom Viridiplantae; phylum Streptophyta; class Pinopsida; order Pinales; family Pinaceae; genus Picea; species Picea sitchensis. The sequence continues at coordinate 73,684 of SNQJ01S0042396.1, forward strand.
CTTTGATCGATAATTATTGTTTCCAAGTGTTCAAGCTTCACCCAAAGTTGAAGGATGTTGCTTATAAAATCACAAAATCTCATGTTAGATGTTTAACAAGGATTGAATACTCAACTTGCTGTGATCGAAATTCATTTGCCTGCCGATGCGCTTAGTTTTTGAGTGAATTGATCCCTGATATATAACTTTCAAGAAGAAAACATAGCATAAGGAAGATAGGGAACTCAACTACTGTAGAATATTTGTTCTTGGGTCTTGGATTTCACTTTGCTTCAACTTTCATGATGACCTAATCATCATAGGAGTATGCTTGATGGGCATCGACTTCTAGCAACTTTGATGAGAAACAAAAGGCATTCCCAAGACTGCAATGAACAATATGTTTATTAACCCTGACCAACACATATACCATCATCAGGGCTAATCTCTTTTAATGAAAACATGATTGAATACAAGGGCTTCAATCAGGCATATTTTGGGTTTCTGATGCTTTGGTTCAGGCAGTACAATCTCCTAGGATCTTCAAGCTTCGTTGACCTTTCTGCATCAATGAATGCACTTTTTCCGAAAGCAATATTTTTTGCAAGATCCCTTTGTAAAATGCTTCAAAAACATCTTTTCCTTCAATAAACCTGATAAAACAAGAACTTTGTCTAGAGTATTCTCTGACTCCCAATATGAAGTACCTTTAATATAATACATTTTGCAACAAACCCATATAGGACTGCCTGAGATTATGCTAGGAAGATTCCTTTCATAAAGGCTAGGAATATATCGATATTAATAGATTGGAACTTGAAATTATGGATATACTATTTCAAAAATTCATCAAACACAGGGCGCCCAACTTTAATGTATAGCTGATCCAGAAAACAAAACCATAATGACCAACATATGACATTACTTTAGTTGTGCACTTATACAACAACATGTATGCACCATTCAAGGATTCACACCTTCAAACAAATTAATGATATGTTGATGAGCTCACTATCTATATATATGCGCGCTATATAAATTGACAGATGGTTTGCTTGGCCATGAAAAACTTAAATCTTGCATCTTGGCGCAAATTTATTTGGTCATAGCTCTTCCTCGTGACCCTATACCTAGCAATGAAAATCCTCAGAAGATCTCCTGTTGTTCTCTGCAATAAACCCCAATATTGATGATTTTCCATGCCACTGTGTCAAAAAGAATTTTGGATACAACTCTTGTGCAACATGCATGAAGGAATTTCTTTAATCATCACATTCACTTGTGTCTCGACACAAGAGAGGTTAGAATCCCTGACTTGTCAAATTCTAAAATTTGAACTATTCTCAACCCAGGGCACCTGCGCATGCATATGTCACCCAACTAATGCTTGCTGTTGTAGACTTATTTATTGGCTTATGCGTTGGCTTGTGATAAGTTTATGTGTTTCGTGGTAATAATGACTTGTTGCCAGCGCACTTGAAAAAATTCTCGGTCCCTTGTATTCAATAGATTCCTCCTCATGACTTGGCACTCAATCTGCCATGTGGAACAACTCCATAGCAACACCAGCCCAAAAAGATGTCCAAATGGTTGGTATCAGGCTCGACAATGTGTTGGGATTTGGGATTTCAATGCGGTATTGACCTTAGATTGAACATGAGAGTTAGGCTTTGTGTTGAATGCACTAGATATGCAGACCTGGAATTGGCATATGTGAGCATGTGGCTTGGCCCATGGGTCCCTAAAGTTTTGGCTCAAAGCCATCAAACCCGAGAGGCTAGAATATAGGTTTGGTATGACAAGACTCAAGACTTAGACATAAGAATTTAGGCATGTAATTTTGAAAGTAGGATTCGACTTAGGATGCTTTAAAGTATATCATAAGGTTAAACAACTTTAAAGCACACACCTCTTTTAAAAGAAACTCAATGAAAACTAGGAATAAATCAAACCCAAAAGAATAAAATACTTCGAGAGGGTAAAATTTTATTTGCAGGTCTGGTCAGAGAGTTTGGAAAAAATTGATCAACAGGAGATTTGATAAAGAATTTGGAAATTAGGACGCTGGCCAGAAAACTGAGAAATGTGCGTATTAAATAAAAGTTTAGAAAACACTCCAAAAATACCAATGCATTTTTTATCGCTAACATCTGGCTCCAACTGGGATGGAGACCTCCCTGCGAGGTTTCCAAGAACCTAGTAGTTCTAGTCGCTTTTAGCATTGGGCATGGAGTCATCTGGACTTTTAAGTGATAATGTGGAAACCTGTAGCATGCCTGTAACCTGCTTGTTTATTCATGAAATCAATCAACTGAAAATGATCTAGTTGCTCGTATGAAGAGCTTATTCTTCTGCTTACTCCTACGCTAACCAATTGTACTGCCTCTTATCAAGTGAAATCATGCTTCCAATGAAGCCATGTAAGAAATTGATTTATTGACATCATGCTTGGTCTGGACCCAGAAAGTAACCAAAACTGTAGCATGCAGAAATGTAGTTGATAACAAAAACAATCTTCGTCTGACAAAAATGTTTTGACATCCATGCTACTCATAGATTCCAAATAATCAACAGTAGGCTCATAAATGTCACAAAGAAATACCTCTCCAATAAGTTGTTCCAACAGAAGACTAAAATGATGCTAGTGATTGCTTTCATTGATCTCGATGATGAATGTGGACTGCTCAACCTTTGTCGAAGAAAAATGCCATCTCAACTGCAGATCTGAACCTTTTTTCTCCCCTTCACCATATCTCTATAATCTGAATTCATCATGATGATATGCTGGCTTATCACAGCTAACAATTTCAGAGAGAGAAGAAGTAACATGTTCTTGATCTTCTATATCACTGCCTTCCTCGTCACCAACAACCTTTATATCAAAAATTGAAACAAAGGGTTCAAAATGAAGATAGTGCTCTTAATGTTCCTTATTAAGATAAGCTGCTTTCTGCAAATTATGTTCCTCATGATTGATGCAATCTTCCTTTGTCTGCAAATTTGGAAGCTGAGGGTTGCCCTTAATATTTGTTGCAGATTCAAATCTGTCACATGCTAATATATCAATCTGCTCATTTTTATCTAAGATCTCAAAAGAAAAGACCTGTTTTTTATGCGAATTAGAAACATTAGGGACATTTGATATGATGTCAACAGTATCATTAAACTTGATGCACAAATGGAGGTCATCTATAACCTTTGTATATTTATGAAAAATATCCTCTTCAACCACATACTTTTCAGCACAATCATACTTTTCATCTCCATTAATTTGACAAAACAAATTATATTCATGACAACATTCTGGAAAAAGGGCATCAGCTGAAACGTCATCTTTATAGAACAAATTGAATGCATCATGAAAAAAATTCGAAGAGTTGATATTGGCAGTTGGAAGAGATCTACACCAGTCAAGGGCTTCTCCTTTCAATGAAAATCTGAAAAACTTGATCTTGACATCCTCGTGCACAATATGACGTTCACAAATAAACTCATGGAAATCTAGCAGATGTTCAGCCGGAACCTCCCAATATTCTCCTTTAAATGTAGGAATAATACCTTCCCATTAATCTCTACTAGGTACTGGATTAAGGAAACCAACAATCTTGGAAAAATCACAAAAAACATACCTTTTCGCTAAGATCTTGTTCATTTCATACCAGTGGAGTTGCCAACACTACATTAAACATTATTTTTATTAATCCTGACTAACACATATACCATCTTCAGGGCCAATCTTTTTTAATGAAAACATGATTGAATACAAGGGCTTCAGTCAGGCATATTCTGGGTTTTTGATGCTCTGGTTCAGGCAGTACAATATCCTAGGATCTTCAACCTTCGTTGACCTTTCTACATCAATGAATGCACTTTTTCCTAAAGCAATATTTTTTGCAAGATCCCTTTGTAAAATGCATCAAAAACATCTTTTCCTTGAATAAACCTAAATAAAACAAGAACTTTGTCTATAGTATTATCTGACTCATCTGAAGTACCTTTGATATAATACATTTTGCAACAAACCCGTATAGGACTGCCTGAGATTATGCCAGGAAGATTCTTTTTCAGAAATGCTAGGAATATATCGATATTAATCGATTGGAACTTGAAATTATGGATATACTATTTAAGAAATTCATCAAACACAGGGCACCCAACTTTAATGTACAGTTGATCCAGAAAACAAAACCATAATGACCAACATATGACATTAGTTTAGTTGTGCACTTAGATAGCAACATGTATGCACCATTCAAGGCTTCACACCTTCAAACAAATTAACGATCTGTTGATGAGATCACTGTCTGTATATATGTGCACTATATAAATTGACAGAGGGTTTGCTTGGCGGTGCAAAACTTAAATCTTGCAGCTTGGCACAAATTTCTTTGTTCATAGCTCTTCCTCGTGACCCGATACCTGGCCAATGAAACTCCTTAGAATATCTCCTGTTGTTCTCTGCAATATACCCCAATAATGATGATTTTCCATGCCACTGTGTCAAATAATTTTGGATCCAACTCTTATGCAACATGCATGAAGGAATTTCTTTAATCATCACATTCACTTGTGTCTTGACACAAGAGAGCTCAGAATCCCTGACTTGTCAAATTCCAAAATTTGAACTATTCTCAACCCAGGGCACCTGCGCATGCATATGTCACCCAATTAATGCTTGCTGTTGTAGACTTATGTATTGGCTTGTGCGTTGGGTTGTGATAAGTTTATGTGTTGCGTGGTAATAATGACTTGCTGCGTGCACACTTGAAAAAATTCTTGGTCTCTTGTATTCAATAGATTCCTCCTCATGACTTGGCACTCAATCTGCCATGTGGAACAATTCCACAACAACACCAGCCCAAAAATATGTCCAAATGGTTGGTATCGGGCTCGACATGGTGTTGGGCTTTGGGATTTCAACGTGGTATTGAACTTAGATTTAACATGAGAGTTAGGCTTTGTGTTGAACGCACTGGATATGAAGACCTGGAATTGGCATATGTGAACATGCAGCTTGGCCCATGGGTCCCTAAAGTTTTGGCTCAAAGCCATCAAACCCGACAGGCTAGAATATAGGTTTGGTATGACAAGACTCAAGACTTAGACATAAGAATTTAGGCATGTAATTTTAAAAGTAGGATTAGACTTAGGATGCTTTAAAGTATATCCTAACGTTAAACAACTTTAAAGCACACACCTCTTTTAAAAGAAACTCAATGAAAACTAAGAATAAACTAGTTCGAGAGGGTAAAATTTTATTTGCAGGTCTGGTCAGAGAGTTTGGACAAAATTGATCAATAGGAGCTTTAATAAAGAATTTGGAAATTATGACATTGTCCAGAAAACTGAAAAATGAGCGTATTAAATAAAATTTGAGAAAACACTCCAAAAACACCAGTGCATTTTTTATCGCTAATAGAACCAACAGATCCGGAAGAGGGGGAGTTCCTTTTTCATTCACAGATGTGGGTGAAGGGGACTCCGCTGCATTTTATTGTTTATAGCGGAAGCCAGAGGAACCTCATCTCAGCAGAGGTCCTCGAACAGTTGGGATTGTCGACAACACCACACCCACAACCATACAACATCGGGTGGCTTCGCCAAGAATGAGATCTTTGTGTCAACCAGTAGTGTCGATTTTCATACGACATCCAACCCTTCAAGGATGAGGTATTATGTGATGTTTCCCCACTAGATGTCTTTGATGTTCTCTTGGGCTAGCCATATATGTGGAGATTCCATGCTCTTTATGAGTCTCGACCTCATAGTGTCATTGTTTCTCTAGGGGGTCATCTCTATAGAATACTAGAGGTAGTTCCAACTATTGTTCCACCTAAACAATGCCGCAAGCTAGTATCTCATACTACAAAATTAAGCTTCTTCACAATCTGTTCAAAAGGGGAACAAAAGGACACTGCAACCAATACAACCTCGCTCGAAGCACCTTCTATCCAATAGAAGAAGGTTGACAAGGTTGCAGCAAAGCACAAAAATTCCTTCTGCACATTGTCCTATCATGTAGCTCAACTTGTTGAACAAGCTTAGCCTCAACAAGTTCGTGACAGACTTCCACAAACTAAGCAACACGACTTCTCCAACAAGGCAAGCAACTCACCAAGATTTTGATTCAACAAATATTTTTTCCTCTCCCCTGGATACCATTACTTCCTAAGGAGGGAGGATTGATCTAGGTGGATATCAGTGGCCACCCACCTTTTCCAACTGGCCCAAAACAATTTTCTGGCAATTTTGGTAATTTACTATTTTTAGCAGTTTTTAACTTCCAGGGGAATTTAGAGGCCCTAAACGATGTTTTTGGGAAAATGGGGAAAAATATAGAATTTCCTTTGATATTTCCTCCAAAATGAATCTCCTCGACGATACCTTTCCAATGGGCTATCATGCGCCTAAACCTTAGATCGTATGCAAAAGTTATGACCCCGACAAACCAATATCTGAAGGTATTCAGGCATAGTCGACTAGGGGACCGCAGGCTTGCCATTCGACCAGATGTCTTTCTGGCTGTGTCAATCCCGTAACTAAACAACGAAGTAAGCGCCATGACGATCTAGCTAACGCAAAGCAGATCCTGTCGATCCTACCTAAATATATCCCACCTTTGGCTGGCGTTGTTAACCGCGATAATATCCCCCGAGATTTTGACTACATCGTCTTCACTGCATACATTCCAAAAGGAATTCTTATAGTTGGGAGTCAGTTAGGAAAGATCTCGCTATTGAAGAACAACGACTTCAATTTCGAAGACTGAAAGAACTACGCCATGTTGGCGTTCCAACGCTATCTTACGAAGACAACTGGAAAGAAGCCTTACCTCATCTCATAACCATGGATTAAGGGGTTGGCGCAGTCCACCGTGTTGAATGTGATGAAGATCTCGCATTTTTGCCACCATCAGGAGGTTAACGCTTGTGTTAAACTCTTACAGTCCTGCTATTGTTGTGGATACTTATGGCTTGACAGGAGGATTACTGTGTATCCGACACCGATCCACCGGATCACAGGCTTAAGTGTGAAGGGTCCCGATCCTCAGCATTTTTATCTAGGGAAGGCTTCAGACCGATATTTGGTGCAGTGCATCAAAGAAGATTACAGAGAGGTAGAGAAAGAAAAGCGAAGTTACAAGGTCGCCTCTATACAGGATGGCGCAGTGTGCCTCGCTTTCCAACTCCTATCTAGCAAGTTAGTAAGGAAGAACCGCCCCACACAGGTCACCGGGTTCGTGGTGGACCTCATAGGAAAGTGTGTGGAGGGAATGCAGATGAACTGGGCAAACTACCTCGTCAATGAGCCAGAGAAGGATTTCCACGAAGCCCAGGACTTGGGATACAAATTCCATTACAATTGGTTGATCAGTTTGATCACATTTGTCACTTCGCAAATGCCTGAAGGAGACACTTTTTTAGAGATCGAACCCTTGGAGACATTGGCCGCTCGATTTTCCACCTTGTGGTACACCAACGACATGATGAAGTAGTGGTTGTCCAAGGCCGTGTTTCATGGATATTACCAGTAGTTAAAGGTCGCCATCAAATCATTTCTACGCATGACACTACATACCCTGCACCACTACCGACCAATAGCAAAGTTTTACGTTGATCCTCATTTCATCTACATCACCACGTGCAGAGATGAGAACCAGGAAGAATTGCAGTTGTACTACAAGCTGATAGATGACGATATGGAATAGGTTACAAAGGAGTGGTCAGAGGAATTTCTTGTACCTGTTGCTGATGAAGAATTATCCAACACTGACACCATAGGAAGCCCCATAGTTACACAGGTTGAGCATGTCAGACAATCCAGTGGGACGACAAAGAAGAAAAAGCAGGAGGAAGTCCAGGATATATAGAGTGATGAAGAGGACAATGCTTGTGAAGATAACAGGTCTGGCTCGCTAAGAGGAGGAGAAGGCAAAGCAAAAGGACATGGAGTAGGAGATGAGGGAGAATAAGAGCAAGGAGGAGGTGAAGCTACCACCCTCCACCTGAGGATCCTCCCGTTGGGACAATGACACCACAGAAGAGGAAGGTTTCTCCAAATAAACCTTTAGCAAGGAAGAAGACGCACCCTAATAAGCCCCACTTGGAAGCCACCCTCAAGGATGATGAAATCAGTCTAGTTCGCGGAGCTATGGAGGACGCCTCTGAAGACATATTGTAGAGGTATGGAGAGAGGCAAGAGGAGTTATACAAAAAAACTGAGAAGGAATTGAAGGAAGTACAACAAGTTGTTCGTTTGGTCTGTGCACTACCTACTGCGCCGTCTGCACCTTCCTCGTCGCAGACTGTAGAATTGGGGGATGAACCAGCCCAATTGAGAAGGTTTTCATATGCAACAAAATATCGGTTCCAGAGAGCTCAAGAAGAAAAGGACAAGGCTATAGAATCCTTGAGAAAGGAAAAGGACAAAGTCCTTGTGTAATTACGAGCAGCGCATGACAGTGTAGCAGCCTAGGAAAGCGAGAAAGAAGAGCTTCAGGTGAATTTTCAGGAGGAAAAATCCCAGCTATAGAAGGAAAAGGAGCAGTTGCTCACAGAGGGGGCCATGGTCAAATAAGTTGTAAGTAAATCATGTCAATGTATGTCAGGCTTTACACAGGAGAAGAAAGGGTCGATCGAAGTTCAAGTAGTGAAGCTCGCTGAGACCCTCCAGCAGCTTCAGGCTAGGATAATAGAATTGGAGGCCCAAACAGTACCGAGCACCTTGTAGGAGGTGCATGATCAGAGGGAGGAGTCTGCCAAGAATACAGTAGTAAGAATAAGAGCCCTCACCTCAGAATGTAAACAATTAAATGATAAGAGCTCCCAGACATATGAAATCCTCACCGAGGATCCAAAGCTGAGGAAACTAGAAGCGCAATTACAGGAGGTGCAATAACAATCATTTTCATTGCAGCCGTAGATGAAGCTTCTCACCGCAGTCGAAATAATGAAGAGATCCTAGGAGAAATGCTCAGTACAACAAAATATCACTTCCCTCCAGGGTAAGGTAATGGAAGTTACACAGAAGCTACAACATGTGCAAGACAAAGCTTGCAAGGTGTTCGAAGAGATTGATGGATAAGGCTCACAACTAGATCAAGTGGTTGCAGTAGTAGAACAATGCCTGGAAGGGCCTGTTACAGAGCAGACGATCCAGGAGCTCACTAAACAGGAGGCTCAGGAAAAGCAACAAGTTGATGTAGCTCGAGTTAAGCTCGAAGCTTTTGAAACAACTTTGTCCACACCTGAGTGACTCGGGATGAGTCATAGGTGAGTGTTGGGGACCTGTTGGCCCTCGACCAAGTTTTGAGGAAACCTTGGTCAAATTTGGCCCACTTTTGGACTTCGACACGTTGGTCGAAGAAGGAGCACCTAGGCGGAGCTGAGATTGCAAATCTCACTGATTTTGAGGGTTATGTGGGCCCAGTAAAGGGTCCTCTAGGGTTTTGTAACGGGTTTATGGGATGTCATCCCATGGGGTTTTCCCATGTTTAGGGCTTATTGTAAGGGTTTTTACAATATAAATAGAGAATAATGTATTGTAGAAAAGGGAGAAGTTTGAATATAGTTATGTGTGAACAAGAGTGCTTTGTGCAAAGGCATGTATGTGTGAGACTATGATTTTGTAGAAGGTGCAAATGTTGTGATCTGGCTATATGCATTTGACCTAGTTTTGGGAGGAGGATCTAGTGCTCGGTCCGCATATCTCATGTCTGGTGTGAGGCTCGACTCTGTGGCTTAATGCACATGAGTGAATGAATGCAATATTTTGACAAATAATAAAGAGGCAAAGCGATTGGTGGATGTAGCTGCATCCTGGGGTGAACCACACATATCTGGTGTCTTATGGTTTTCTTTGTTCTATGTTATTTATGTCATAAGTATGCTTAGTGATTTTATTATGCTGTGTAATAGATAGATATTTTGTTGCTTAAGTGCTTTACTTGTGTTAAGGGTAAATGAATGCTATATCTAACCTATAATGTTAAGTGCCAAGTGCTCAGGGTATATAATCATTCATTATTACTGCATCGATCTATCTTTGGTTATGCTCTACGATGTAAAGAAACTAATGCATGTCACCTTCTAAGCATTAACATAATACTCTGTGAAGTGTTTTATCACATATCTGTGTCTCAGCCTGGTTACAGACACTTGCATCCTGTAACCCCTCTTTCTTCTACCTCAGGTGAGACTTCGCCTGCTTTCCAGGTGTTGTCGAAAGGGCCGGTAGTCGGGGTGTTGTTGGTGCGTTGTTAAGCATTGAACCCTGGGTCTGCCCTTGTGTCAACACTATGCCACTACATTAAAGGTCAGATTTGAGATTGTTTTAATTGAACTTGATTGGATTAAAGGTGAAGTTGAAATGCTTATGGAGACTTGGATCCAAATTGAACATAACTTGGTGAAATATGTTGTTTATCTCATAATCCATTACTTAATGCATTCAATAAAACATAATTACAGAAATAAAGCATGCATAAGGAAACTTGAGATGAAAGAACAACACATGACAAGAGATCACCATTGTTAATGGAGTTCACCAGTATGGCTATGTCTCCGGATCTGCTGGAATACAAATCACTTCATTTCTTCTCCTAATGTGGGGCTGATTCTAGTTTAGAGAAAGGGCTACATCTTCTCCCAAATGAAGGGGCAACAAGGCTCTACCAATGTGGGGCATAATTTCCCCAATGTAGGGGCTCACATACTCTCCCAATAAGGGGCTCAACTCTCCCAATCAAGGGGCTTACATACAAACCACAAGCGTGAGTGCTTGTTTCTCTCC
>SNQJ01S0042396.1:90896-125459 GCA_010110895.2 Picea sitchensis
TTGGGGATAATGGGATTTCGAAAAGCCTCCTCCAAAGAAAAGAGGGAGGTTCTAGAAGTAAGTTTCAGTCAACACCACCCTATTCGACCCCTAGCAAGCTGGAGTGGAGCTCGTAGAGAACGAAGCAACAAATGAGCAAGCTAGAGTGGAGCCCGTCGTGAAGGAAGAAGGATTCGTTGACCATGTCTGTTGCAAATCATGTAAGTTTGATAGTTCTTTCACCCTTCATGTCTACTGCAAATCACCCTTGATAGTTCTTTTTGTCTCAAATTTCCTTTGTATTGGTTATTCTTAGTGATACTAGAAGGTTATAACAACCCAAATATTCTATCCAAGTGATTTTATATGCTATTGTAGAGAGAGCCGACTTTATATGATTTTATGGTGATCAGATAGCTATGGGAAAGATGAGAAATTACTAGAATGAGGTCATCCTAGAGACTCGAGGTATTTTTAATCAATTTTTACATTGTGTTCGATTGTATGCACTTTCATTATTGTTAGTTGTGAGAAACAGAGTTCGGAAACCAAGAAGAAATCACAATGGCTCTTATATGCTTGAACAACTTGCTTCGACGACTAGAAGGGGATCATATCTACCTCGACTCATACCACTACTGATAGGAACTCCAACATGAATCCATAAATGGAGTGTACTGGTCAACGAATTATGTCAAGTGTTTGTAGAGTAGTGTGGTTCATGGAAATTTTGTGGGTTACATAGAAGTCCTGAAATTTTTCCTAGAATGTAATTGCACATCAAAGGGTGTAGTGAAATACATTTAATGATGCTCCCACAATGGTGAACAAAGTCTTGCAGGAAGAAAACAATGAAATTATTGTGAACCAACTATGATGCCTGTGGTGCATGTCCCAACATATAGACTTTGAGAGTGTCAAGGGCATTTTGTAGATCATTGTAAATCTTTGAATACAAATATATGCATTTAAACCTTATTCCCAAGAATCAATATGCTACTTTGATATACAAATTATTTCAATCTCAGTACCTTAGATATGGGGAATGTCTGGGAGGGGTTCATAAGTCCTACAAATCTACAATGGAAACTCACCAATAAAATTAAGTTTCCAAGTGTGGAAGCATTAACAAAAAAATTGAACAATAATGCACCATAAAATTCACCATAAGAATAAAATAGACAAAGAGTTGGAGAAGAACCATTTCATTATGATAGAAACATTACATGTAATAAGCTCAGTTTTGAAACCTCTCCTTCCTAAATCCTCACTCTCATTATCACTATTTTCTTTGATTTTCTTTGACTTCGTCAACAACAACTAGTTATCTATTTTTATAGTAATAAGCATCCATAAAAACTATAGGAGTATATCCTTCCCAACAATTGGATAAATGTTCTTATATTCTTGACCTTCCTTAACATTATAATGTATAAGAAAAAATGAAAAAATACTTATATGGGAAACACCCATTTTTATTTGGATTTTTCTATTGAACACACTAGCATGCATATAGTGCTAACCAAGGTCAAACTCCTTCAATATTAACCCACTCTATCTAATCCTACATATCTGAATAATTTCCTTCCTTATATGAATTTCTACAAAACATTCATTCGATATTTCTCTCACATTTCCCAACCACTTCATCATTGCTCCAAATAGAAACATTTCTGATGGAATATTGCGCAATAATGCTCCAAATTGTCTCTTTTCAATCTATTTCTCAAGTATTGATTATCTTATGCGAAATCTTTTCAAAGAATGTGTAATATGTGTTTTATAATTTTAAGGATTCTATAATTAGGGACTTTAGTGGTTGGTTTTAGTTTTTTCTAAAACCCACTTGAGACTATTATTGAAAATTTCTAATTTTATATCTTTATTGGCATTATAATTGATTTATTAACCAATGTAAAGGCTTTATAAATATCAAGATTCTATGGATATTTTTCCAACATAAAATTACTCATTATATATAATTGTATTCTTATCTGAAAATATATAAGTTGTTCAAAACATTTCTAGACTATAGTCTATGGTCAAAAACCTAAAACTACCAGTCCTTACAAGACCACAATGTCACCAAAACCAACATGGGAGGCTACAATAAAAGATTCGAGCTGGGAAAAAATATTTTTTTTCCCCCAAAGGACCTCAAAGGGTTAACAAGCATTAACCAAACACCGCACGTCCCCAAAGGACCTCAAAATGTTAAGAAAAACACTGCACACCCCAGTGAGGACCTCAAAGATCTGACCCAAAACCTCTTGAGCAGAAGCCGGGCTAAGGACAAACTCTAGCCTTAGCAAACCCCGAAACCACCACTGTTGGAAAAGCGTGAGCACGAATAGATCCAGGCACAATGAACTTTCGAAATCACCACCCCCATAACTCTGACAATAGCCACCTAGAGTCAAGCCCTCCTACACCAAACAGGCCATCTCTGTCACAGGGTTCATTATTAACCTCACGGGAAAATGCGTGGAAGGGCTACAAATGAACTGGGTGAGCTACCTCGTCAACCAGTTATAGAAAGAATGTATTGAAGCTTAGGATTAGGGCTACGAGTTCCACTTCAGTTTGATTATGATCATCATCACTTTCATTGCTTGGGAAACACTGGAAGGTGCTACCTTCCCTGATATTGAGCCATTAGAAACCTTAGCTATGAAGTTCACCACGCTCTGGTATTCAAGCAACATGGAAAAATAATGGCACTCAAATGTGGTGTTCCACACCTACTACCTACAGTTGAAGAGGGATATTGAGTCTTTCCCTTAGATGAAGTCGAACACCTTACACAATTTTAGACCATTTGTGAAGTTCTGTCCAGTTAGAAATTTTATTTATATTACTGCCTGCGGAGATGAACACAAAGAAGAGCTGCAGAGTTACTATAAACTCACAAAGGAGGACATGGAAGAAATCACTAAGGAATGGCCTACATAGTTCCTTATACTAGTCGAGCAGGAAGAGATGTCTGACCCCAACCTCATCGAAAGTTCGATGGTTACTCGCAAAGAGTATGATGCACCCAGCAGTAGCAGAAGGAAGAAAAAGGAAGAGGTACAAGACCTGAACAACACATCAGAAGAGACTGCTTCAGACTCACCTGGAAGGGGAGGTGATGACGAAGTAGAAAAAGAAGAGGAAAAATGAGAAGAAGACAAGCAGAAACAAGGCAAAGTAACACTGCCTAGGGACCCTATTGATGAAGCTGAGACCTCCAAGAAAAGAAAGGTTTCCCCCACGAAACCTACATCGCGGAAGAAGTCCAAAGCTACTAAACCATATATACAGACTATGGTCACGATGGATGACATAGATTTCGTAATCGTCGTTGTCTCAAATAACTCAAAAGATATCTTACAACACAATGAAGCCAAACAAGAGACCATGTATGCAAGAATTGAAGCAGAGATGAAAGGGGTGCAACAACCCCTCTACTCCATCCGCGCAGTTTCCACTGTGCCCCCGTCATCAGAAGGAACAAAGTTGGGAGATGAACCTGCCCAACTGCACCGAATAGTAGATGCAACCGAAGCTCGCCTTTGTCATGTTCAGGAAGAAAAATAATAGGCCGCAGAGGCCTTAAAGAAAGAAAAAGAGGAAGCCAGAGAACAATGGCGGGTTCATAAACATGAAAAAGATGACATCCAAGCCAAGTTTGTCGAGGATAGAGCGCAGATCCAAAAGGAGAAGGAAAATATACTCACAGAGCAAATTGGAGTTAAAGAGGCAGTCACTAGAGAAATTCGCTCTATGATGGGCTTAGAACAGATGGAAGAAGACCCAGTGGAAAGCCATGTAGGGAAGCTTGTTGAAGCCGTTCACCAGCTCTAATAGAGGATAGCAGAACTGGAGTTACAAGTAGTGCCAAGCACTCTACAGGAAGTGTGAGACCAGAGAGAAGAAACTTCCCAAAGCATGGTCCAGAGAATCAAGGCATTGGACTTAGAATGTAAACAACTCAATAGTCAAAGTGCACAGACTTACGAGTGCCTTCCAAAGGACCCTGAACTACAGACACGAGAGTCACAGCTTTAGGAGGCCAAGCAACAAGAAACAAGAGTGCAAGCACAGTTGAAGCCACTACTAGTGGTCGAGAGGATGAAACGATCCCAGGAACAATGCAGAGTTCAGCAACAAGTCCATGCCATACAGAGTAAGGTCATGGAAATGACTCATGGACTCCATCCAGTGCAGGATGCAACTTGCATACTTTTTTGAGGATATTGAAGGACGAGGTGCATAATTGGAACAAGTGGTCACCACAGTGGAATAGTGCTTGGAAGGACCTGTGACGGAGAAGGTTATTCAAGAGTTCGTTGAGAAGGAGGCTCTGGCGAAGAATCTTGAGCCAAGATCGAGGCATTTGAGGTAGAGTTACCCAGATCAGGGTAACTCGGGACAAGTCATAGGTGAGTGTTGGGGGCATGTTGGCCCTTGACCAAGTTTTGGAGAACCTTGGTCACAGTTGACCAATTTTGGGACTTCGACAGGCTGGTCGAAGGTAGAGTGCAAAACGAAGTGGAGATCACGGGATCTTGGTCCCTTCTTAGGGAATGTTTGGGATTAGGGTTTATGTAACGTGTATGGGATGTCGACCCATGGTTTTACCCATGTTTAGGCTCTTTTGTAATGTATAAATATAAAGCTAGGTGATGTAAGTAGGAGAGACATAGATGTGTAATGTAGTTGGTAAGCTAAGTTCGAACAATTGTGGAGTCTCCGTGCATACTGTGTGTTAAGAACTTGCAGAGCTAAGTGAAAGTGATTGCAAGAAGCTTGTGTGCAGATTGTAAGAAGGCTTTGTACTTAAACCTAGCACGTGGAAGGAGGATCTAGTGAGGTGAACGTAGATATCCTGTCCTATGCGGAGTGGGTTCTTGTGGCTCTATGCTTGTAGAATATTGAAAGAAGACAATAAAAAAGAGAAGAGTTGGTGGATGTAGCCCCACACTGGCGTGAACCACATATATCATGTGTTGTGGTTGCTTTGTGCATTATAGTTGTTATGTTATTGATGTGATGTATTCTTAGTGAAATGATATGTTTTAGATGCATCTGATATAATAGCTTAGTGCTTAGTAATGTGAATGAATGCTAGATATGATATATTTCTATGTGCTAAGTGCTGGATGTATTATATCTTGGTGAATACTCTGTTTCTCTATAACTAGGATTTCAATCTACGATGTGAATAAGAGTTAAATGATGATGAATGTTAACTACTAAGTGCTATGTTAAGTGTTGTAATCATAGATCTGTGTCCCATCTAGGTTGTAGACACTTGAGTCCTACAACCACCCCTACCTCTACCTCGGGTGAGACTTTATCTGCTTTGTAGGTGTTTCCAAAAGGGCCAGTAGTTAGGGTTTTATTGGTGCGTTGTTGAAGTGTTGAACCCTGTGTCTGCCCCTGTGCCAATAGTCCCAATGCCCCTGTCAATTGGCGCACTGTTTTTGGTGGTGGTAGGTTAACAATTACTATAATCTTAGCCGGATCTACGAGCAAGCCTTTCTTGCATACTATATGGCCCAATAGTATCCAAAAAGGTGTTCCGAAGATGCACTTCTTGATATTTAATGATATCTGACATTGTTTGAATCTTTCTAAGATTATCCATAAGACCTCTACATGGTCTTTCAATAGACTATATATTGTCCAATTGTCTAGATATACCTCTAAAAACGGGTGGTTAAACTCTTTAAATGCATTTATGACTACTCTGGAGAATATTGCTGGTGCATTCTTCAGTCCAGACGACATGACTGTATACTAATAGGATCCCCATTCCATGGAAAAAGTGGTCATGTATCTCTCTTTTGGTGCTATCTTGATCTGATGGTATCCTGCGAATCCATCAGTGAATGAATAAGCTTTATGTCCCCCTACATTCTCCAAGACTTCATCTGTGAACAAAGTAAGGAACGAGTCATGTAGGCACACATCCTTCAACTTCCTCAAGTCGACACATATTCTTATCCCACTTTGTTTCCTCTCCTGAAATACCATTGGGTTTACCCATTCAGACTCTTCTACAGGTTCTATGATTCCAACCTCCAACATCCTATCGATCTCAACTTTGACTTTTTTCTTATAGATGAGGTTTAGTCTGTATGGTCGTTGTCTCATCGGTCTTGCCTCATCTCTGAGCAGTATATTCATATCGCCTAGATCTCCTTCTATGCCTTTCATTTCTTTGAACATTGTTGGGAACAAGTCGTTGTACTCATGCAGTAACTCTGTTATATTTTCCACTATTTTCTCATCCCAATAGTCTCCAATGCTGGCCATTTTGGGATTCTCAACTGTCTCGATGTTGAATTTCTTCACCTTGATCGACGTAGAAATTACTTATGATTATAGAGGTGGAAATTCCACTTCTCTCTCACCTTCAACTTACTCAATATGAATATCATGCAGGTCATCTTCATCTGGTGCTTCCTCCTGCAAATGGTAGCATGACAATAGTTCTTTCATTGTCTGTCTGTTTTGCTATTGTTCTTCTGTCATAAGTTCAACTTCTGGTTCCTTAATTAATATCACCCCTCTTGTTTTTTTAAGTGTTTCATCTATGTTTGGGTTCTCATTCTCAAATGAGAAAGTGATTGTAAAGTTCTGCTGTAATATTGTCCAGCTCGTAGTTCCTCTGCCTAGTTCTTGGTCTGTATACCAATTTGTTGGGATTCCCTCTAATGTGTGCAAGAAATGGTGAGGCCATTCCTATGGTGGTGTAATTTTCCATCACACTCTGCACTTATCCAAGTGTTCTTCTATTGCTCCATGTCCATCATATTTCTCTAACTGGTTGCTTCCTTGTTTTGTGCCAAACTTAATGTGCAGTAACCGCTTACATTGGTACCAGTCCTTGATTGTTTCTTTGTACGCACCCCACCATCTTGTAGGTGTTTCCTTGAGTGATATATATAAGTATATGTGATCTAGGTGGATATCGGTGGCCACCCACCTTTTCCAGCTGGCTCAAAATAGTTTTCTGGCAATTTTGGTAATTTACTATTTTTAGCAATTTTTAACTTCCGGGGACATTTTGAGGTCCTAAATGAAGTTCTTGGGAAAATGGGAAGAAATATGGAAGTTCCTTTGATATTTTCCCCAAAATGAATCTCCTCGATGATACCTTTCCAACGGGCTATCATGCTCCTAAAACAGAGATCATATGGAAAAGTTACGACCCCGAGAAGTTGATGTACTAACTTACCCAAATGGGGCCCACACAACTTTTGGCACTTCATCTCCTAGGGTTAGGTTTTTGGATGTCTAGGATTTTTGGAATTCCTATTTATTGTAAAAAGTCTTTCATATCCTCATTGTAATCATCATCCTATGAATGTGAGTAGCCGTCACATCTCTTCTCAGAGATAAGCTGCCACCATTCTAGCGAGTCTTTCACTCTGTATTTTTACAATCTCTATACATTTATTTCATTAATAGAAGTCGTGTATTACTATATCTCTATCTTTATAGTTGCATCGCTGATACATTTATGTTATATTATTTTATATCCGAGATATCTATGTGAATTTGTTTATTATATCTCCGCTCTCATTTCGTGCCGAAAATAATCTGGATCAGTGGTATCAGAGCAGGTTATTCTTGATATTTTTTCATTGCATGTCCCCGATGAGTTCTGAGTATAGAAAGTTGGGTCTCGAGCTTGTCTCTCTTGAGGAAAATCACTCTCTCACACCTAAGAAACCCTCAATGGTGGAAGAAAAGAAAAATGACAGAGCAGACAATTCTATCAATCTGTTGCTTGAGCAAGCTCTCACACAAGAAAGGGACGAAATGATGGAGAATTTTTCCCACATCCTTCAACGCCTGCCGATAGAAACAGGTGCATATTAATCAAATAACCACTTTGGAAGCACCTCTCCTTTCAAGGTATAGGTTAATTTTGATATTCTCATATTTGAAGGTTAGAGAGATGCAGATGCCCTAGACAAATGGTTAAATCTGTTAGAAGGTTATTTCTCTGTTCATAATTTTTCCGACAAGGAAAATATCACCTTCGCACTCCTTAAAGCTCTCCTCCATGTCAAACATTGGTAGGAAACTTATTGGGAGAAAATTTCCAGAGAGGAGTCTGGAATATATGGGACTGAGCCCACTTGGGATTTTTTTGTAGATGTAGTATGTTAGCACATTTCGTTGTAAAGGGGGTGTTTTTCCTAAGGATTTGGCCCCTAGGTGGAGAAAATGCGAGAAAAGGGATTTAAAAACCCACCATATGCATTTTATCCAATTTCTCCAGGTGCAGAGTTAACTCTCGCCCCTCCCAATCCCGATGAGGCAGTTATGAAGGCGGGGTAGGTGGTTGAAACATCGTCTCCCCCCATGAATGGAAAGTCAAAAATGTCTGACCGTGAGGCAGTTTGTCAGCCTAGATAGTATAAGCTTGTGTGCAACATAGCAGCTGCATGGGTAGTCTGACAGGGAAATTCCATACGTAAAACTTTTCATCTGACATAAAGATGCGTGGATAGAGAAGACTGCATGCATAGTCTAACTGAGAAGACACAATGTATGGAAGAGAAGCTCGAGCATGCCTCTACTGTAGTGGGGAAATATTTTGAGTATATATATGTAGTTTTTAGTCCTATTGAAAGGAGGTTCTGGGTTGAGCAGAGCTCCCAATTTTGTAATGCTTGTGATGGCAGAGTTGTTCTCTGGTTATGTAATTGATTTGAGACTTTCATGTTAATATAAGTCAGTTTCATAGGGTTCATTATTGAACTCGCGGGAAAATGCGTGGAAGGGCTACAAATGAACTAGGTGAGCTACCTCATCAACCAGTTAGAGAAAGAATGTCTTGAAGCTTAGGATCAGGGCTATGAGTTCCACTTCAGTTAGATTATGATCCTCAACAATTTCCTTGCTTGGGAAACGATGGAAGGTGCTACCTTCCCTGATATTGAGCCATTAGAACCCTTAGCTATGAAGTTCACCACTCTCTGGTATTCAAGCAACATGGAAAAATAATGGCACTCAAACGTGGTGTTCCACACCTACTACCTACAGTTGAAGAGAGCTATTGAGTCTTTCCCCCATGGATCCTAACGTTAGCATGTACATTTGTAAAGGGGGTGTTTTTCCTAAGGATTTGGCCCATGGGAAGAGAAAATGGGTTTAAAAACCAACCATATGAATTTTATCCAATTTCTCCAGGTGCAGAGTTGACTCTCGCCTGTCCTTATCTCGATGAAGCAGTTATGAAGGTGGGGGAAGTGGTTGAAACATCGTCTCCCCCCATGAATGGAAATTATGAAAATTCTGACAGTGAGGTAGTTTGTCAGCCTAGATAGTCTAATCTTATGTGTGACAAAGAATCTACATGGGCAGTCTGACAGGGAAAATCCCGACGTAAATATTTACATCTGACAGGAATATGTGTGCGTAGAGAAGACTACATGCACAATCTAACCGAGAAGACACAACATATGGACAAGAAGCTCGAGCACGCCTCTGTTGTAGTGGTGAAATATTTTGAGTATATATATGTAGTTTTGATTCATTTTGAAAGGAGTTCATGACTTGAGTAGAGCTCCCAATTTTATACTGCTTGTGATGCCAGAGTTGTTCTCTGGTTATGTAATCAATTTGAGACTTTCATGTTTATAGAAGTCAGTTTCCTGTTTCTTTCCATTTTGTCTGTAAATGTTTTCTGAAACACTCGGGTATGAAGGATCCAGCCGAGGATCGTTATGCTGTTATGATGTATGTTTGATCATGGTGATGTCATGATCAGTTTCATTCATTTCCATGTGTTTTCTTTTCCCTCTCACACTAGATGGATCGGGCATGGACGATCCATTTGAGCCGTCACAGTTGCATGATGATGGAGGTTTGATCATTCTATTTCTGTGATGGGTTCAATAAAGATATTACTTATTTCTTATTTAATCAATCTTATGAACTGAATAATGAGATAACAGTCATTAGCAGTTAAAACAAACTTGAATCAATAACAACCATCAAAGTACAGGAAAATAAGTAAATGGAAATCTGACATCAATAGATGAGAGGAACTTGTGATCTGTATTATATCATATGAAAAGTCTATTACAATATGGTGTAGCCTCAATATCTCCAGAATCGACCCCTCTCCCTTCATCTGAAGTTGCTGGCTTTATAGCATTTAAAAAGGATTTATAGATCCAAGAAAATTGGATCAAATATGCTAAATATGGAAAGTCAAAACAATATTCATGAAAATAGGAAAAGATCCTATTAATGTGGTCAACCTTTATCTGGATATTCTTCATGTCTTCGACAGCTGCAACAATCTTTGACACATTCAACAACCTTCAAGGTGATGACAAGGAAGCTTAAATCTCCCTTTGAAAACTAAGCAATATCTTAGCCAAAAATAGAAAATCTCCACTTGGTCTTCTTGTATTATTATATGCCTCGAAATATGGAAAAGAAAGATGATTTATATTCCCTTAATTGTTATCCTTCATAAAAAACCACTCTCACGTGCTCTGGAAACAAGAAGACCCGATCTGGGCAAAATTAAGAGCACTCTGCCATGTTTTGCACTTTCAGTGGCTAAAGAGCTAGAATATGAACCTGTAAGCCAATGAAAGCTCTGATTTTGGTGGCTAAATACAACTTTGAATGCCTGCCTAAGCCACTGAGAGAACAGTTTGAAAATTTATCATTATCTTACTAGAAATGCTTTGTCACTTGAAGTGCCTCGATTGATTTTTTCTTTAAATGATGGAACTGCTGCTAAGAATGTGGATCTAGAATCTGGATTGATCTTTGATCGATAATTATTGTTTCCAATTGTTCAAGATTCACCCAAAGTTGAAGGATGTTGCTTATAAAATCACAAAATCTCGTGTGAGTTGTTGAACAAGGACTGTATACTCAACTTGTTGTGATGGAAATTCATTTGTCTGCTGAATATTTGGTCTTGGGTCCTGGCTTTCACTTTGCTTCAGCTTTCATGATGACCTGATCATCATAGGAGTATGCTTGATGGGCATCAACTTCTAGCAACTTTGATGAGAAACATAAGGCATTCCCAAGACTGTAATAAACAATATGTTTATTAATCCTGACTAACACATATACCATCATCAGGGCTAATCTCTTTTAATGCAAACATAATTGAATACAAGGGCTTCAGTCAGGCATATTCTGGGTTTCTGATGCTCTGGTTCAGGGAGTACAATCTCCTAGGATCTTCAAGATTCGTTGACCTTTCTGCATCAATGAATGCAATTTTTCCTAAACCAATATTTTTTGCAAGATCCCTTTGTAAAATGCTTCAAAAACATCTTTTCCTTGAATAAACCTGAATAAAACAAGAACTTTGTCTACAATATTATCTAACTCCTTATGTGAAGTACCTTTGATATAATACATTTTGCAACAAACCCATATAGGACTTCCTGAGATTATGCCAGGAAGATTCTTTTTTAGAAAGGCCAAGAATATATCGATATTAATAGATTGGAACTTGAAATTATGGATATACAATTTCAAAAATTCATCAAACATAGGGCGTCCAAATTTAATGTATAGCTGATCCAGAAAACAAACCCATAATGACGAACATATAACATTAGTTTAGTTGTGCACTTAGACAACAACATGTATGCAACTTTCAAGGCTTCACACCTTCAAACAAATTAATGATCTGTTGATGAGATCACTGCCTGTATATCTGCGTGCTATATAAATTGACAGAGGGTTTGCTTGGCGGTGAAAAAATGAAATCTTGCAGCTTGATGCAAATTTCTTTGTTCATATCTCTTTCTCGTGACCCGATAACTGGCAATGAAACTCCTCATAAGATCTCCTGTTGTTCTCTGCAATAAACTCCAATAATGATGATTTTCCATGCCACTATGTCAAAAAGAATTCTGGATCCAACTCTTGTGAAACATGCATGAAGGAATTTATTTAATCATCACATTCACTTGCGTCTCGACACAAGAGAGCTTAGAATCCCTGACTATTCTCAACCCAGGGCACCTGCGCATGCATCTGTCACCCAACTAATGCTTGTTGTTGTATACTTATGTATTGGCTTGTGCGTTGGCTTGTGATAAGTTTATGTGTTGCGTGGTAATAATGAATTGCTGCCTACGCACTTGAAAAACTTCTCGGTCCCTTGTATTCATTAGATTCCTCCTCATGACTTGGCACTCAATCTACCATGTGGAACAACTCCACAGCAACACCAGCCCAAAAAGATGTCCAAATGGTATCAGGCTGGACACTGTGATGGGCTTTGGGATTTCAACGTGGTATTGACCTTAGATTTAGCATGAGAGTTAGGCTTTGTATTGAACGCATTGGATATGCAGACCTAGAATTGGCATATGTGAACATGTGGCTTGGCTGATGGGTCCCTAAAGTTTTGGCTCAAAGCCATCAAACCCGAGAGGCTAGAATATAGGTTTGGTATGACATGACTCAAGACTTATACATAATAATTTAGGCATGTAATTTTGAAAGTAGGATTAGACTTACGATGCTTTAAAGTATATCCTAAGGTTAAACAACTTTAAAGCACACGCCTCTTTTAAAAGAAACTCAATGAAAACTAGGAATAAATCAAACCCAAACGAATCAACTAGTTCGACAGGGTAAAATTTTATTTGTAGGTCTAGTCAAAGAGTTTGGAAAAAATTGATCAACAGGAGATTTGATAAAGAATTTGGAAATTATGACACTGGCAAGAATACTGAGAAATGAGGGTTTTAAATAAAAGTTGAGAAAACACTCCAAAAATACCAATGCATTTTTTATCGCTAAGATTTGGCTCCAACTAGGATGGAGACCTTCCTGTGAAGCTTCCAATAACCTAGTAGTTCCAGTTGCCTTTAGCATTGGGCATGGAGTCATTTGGCCTTTTAATTGATAATTTGAAAACCTGTAGCATGCCTATAACCTACTTGTTTATTCATGAAATCAATGAATTGAAAATGATCTAGTTGCTCGTACAAAGTGCTTATTTTTCTGCTTACTCCTACACTAACCAACTGTATTGCCTCTTATCAAGTGAAATCATGCTTCCAATGAAGCCATGTAAGAAACTGATTTATTGACATCATGCTTGGTCTGGACCCAAAAAATAAACAAAACTGTAGCATGGAGAAATGTAGTTGATTTATCTTCGTTTGAAAAAAATGTTTTGACATCCATGCTACTCGTAGATTCCAAATAATCAACAATAGGTTCATAAATGTCACAAAGAAATACCTCTCCAAGAAGTTGTTCCAACTGAAGACTAAAATGATGATGGTGATTGCTTTCACTGATCTCGATGCTAGATGTGGACTACTCAACCTTTGTCTGAGCAAAATGCCATCTCAATTGTAGATATGAACCTTTTTTCTTCCCTTCACCATATCTCTATAATCTGAATTCATCATGATGATATGCTAGCTTATCACAGCTAACAATTTCAAATAGAGAAGAAGTAATATGTTCTTGATCTTCTATATCACTGCCTTCTTCGTCACCAATAGCCTTTATATAAAAAATTGAAACAAAGGGTTCAAAAGGAAGATAGTGCTCTTGATGTTCCTTATGAAGATAAGATGATTTCTACAAATTATGTTCCTCGTGATTGATGCAATCTTCCTTTTTCTGCAAATTTGGAAGCTGAGGGCTGCCCTTAATATTTGTTGTAGATTCAAATTCGTCACATGCTAATATGTCAATCTACTCATTTTTATCTGAGATATCAAACGAAAAGACCTAGTTTTTATATGAACTAGAAACAACAGGTACATTTTACATGATGTCAACAGTATCTACAAACTTATTGTCATAATGGAGGTCATCTAGAACCTTTGGATCTTTATGAAAAGTATCCTCTTCAACCACACACTTTTCAGCACAATCATACTTTTCATGTCCATTAATTTGACAAAACAAATTATATTCATGACAACATTCTTGAAAAAGGGCATCAACTAAAACGTCATCTTTAAAGAACAAATTGAATGCATGATGAAAAACTTCCAAAGAGCTAATACTGGTGGTTGGAAGAGATCTACAACAGTCAAGGGCTTCTCCTTTCAATGAAAATCAGAAAAGATTGATCTTGACATCCTCGTGCAGAATATGACGTTAACGAATAAACTCATGAAAATATAGCAGATGTTCAGCCAGAACCTCCCAATATTCTCCTTTAAATGTAGGAAGAATACCTTCTCATTCATCTCTACTAGGTACTGGATTAGGGAAGCCAACAATCTTGGAAAAATAGAAAAAAACATACCTTTTCGCTAAGATCTTGTTCATTTCATACCAGTGGAGTCACCAACAGATTTCTGAACAATGAAATCATCACTGAATCTGTTCTTCATGGAGTTTCCATATAGATGATTACAACCAAAAATATGTCCAGAATTTTTCTATCATCAAAGTTGGATCTTGTCGTCTCCGAAGGAAGCTGAGCTTCAATCTCCTCTCCCCGACAACGACGCCAATTTGTTATCTCTTCAGGAGTCCTTATCAGGTTCTATCTTGAAGAAGCCTGATAAATTAAAGTGTAATTGTTTTTGTGTTTTCTGTTTGGATCAAATGGGAAATACTGACCTACTGGATTGGTATCAAGACAGTCAATTGTATACAACAGATGAGACAATGCTCTCAAGAATTAAATATCAGACAAGTAACTTAACTGGTGGGTGAAGAATTCTAAATTTATCAACCAGATCAGAAGGGTGATGGGTTGAATAAAGATAGTACTGATTGCTTATTTAATCAAGATTATGAACTGACTAATGATATAACAGTCATTAGCAGTTAAAACAAACTTGAATCAATAACAACCATCAAAGTACAGGAAAAGAAGTAAATGGAAACATGACATCAAGAGATGAGAGGAACTTGTGATCTGTATTATATCATAGGAAAATTTTATTACAATATGATGTAGCCTCAGTCTCTCCATACTCGACCCCTCTCCCTTCATCTAAAGTTGTTGGCCTTATAGACTTTACAAAAGATTTCTAGATCCAACAAAACTGGATCAAATATGCTAAATATGGAAAGTCAAAACAATATTCATGAAAATAGGAAAAGATCCTATTAATGTGGTCAACCTTTATCTGGATAATCTTCATGTCTTCGAAAACTGCAACAATCTTTGACACATTCAACAACCTTCAAGGTGATGACAAGGCAACTAAAATCTCCCTTTGATAACTAAGCAATATCTTAGCCAAAAATAGAAAAGCTCCACTTGGTCTTCTTGTCTTATTATATGCCTCGAAATATGGAAAAGAAAGATGATTTATATTCCCTTAATTGTTATCCTTCATAAAAAGCCACTCTCACATGCTCTGGAAACAAGAAGACCCGATCTGGGAAAAATTAAGAGCACTCTGCCCTGTTCTGCACTTTCAGTGGCTAAAGAGCTAAAATCTGAACTTGTAAGGCACCGAAAGCTCTGCTTTTGGTGGCTAAAGACAGTTGTGAATGCCTTCCTAAGCCACCGAAAGCACAGTTTGAACATTTATCATTATCTTACCAGAAATTCTTTGTCACTTGAAGTGCCTTGATTGCTTTTTTCTTTAAATGATTGAATTGTTGCTAAGAATGTGGATCTAGAATTTGGATTGATCTTTGATCGATAATTATTGTTGCCAAGTGTTCAAGCTTCACCTCAAGTTGAAGGATGTTGCTTATAAAATCACAAAATCTCGTGTGAGTTGTTGAACAAGGACTGTATACTCAACTTGTTGTGATGGAAATTCATTTGCTTGCTGATGCACTTAGTTGCTGAGTGAATTGATCCCTGATATATATCTTTCAAGAAGAAAATAGAGCATAAGAAAGATACATAACTTAGCTACTGTAGAATATTTGCTCTTGGGTCCTAGCTTTCACTTTGCTTCAACTTTCATGATGACTGGATCATCATAGGAGTATGCTTGATGGGCATTGACTTCTAGCAACTTTGATGAGAAACAAAAGGCATTCCCAAGACTACAATAAACAGTATGTATATTGATCCTGACCAACACATATACCATCATCAGGGATACTCTCTTTTAATGAAAACATGATTGAATACAAGGGCTTCAATCAGGCATATTCTAGGTTTCTGATGCTCTTGTTCAGGTAGTACAATCTCCTAGGATCTTCAAGCTTCGTTGACCTTTCTGCATTAATGAATGCACTTTTTCCTAAAGCAATATTTTTGCAAGATCCCCTTGTAAAATGCTTCAAAAACACCTTTTCCTTGAATAAACCTGAATAAAACAAGAACTTTGTCTATAGTATTCTCTGACTCCTTATCTGAAGTACCTTTGATATAATACATTTTGCAACAAACCTGTATAGGACTGCCTGAGATTATGCCAGGAAGATTCTTTTTCAGAAAGGCCAGGAATATATCGATATTAATAGATTGGAACTTGAAATTATGGATATACTATTTCAGAAATTCATCAAACACAGGGCGCCCAACTTTAATGTTCAACTGATCTAGAAAAAAAAACCATAATGACGAACATATGACATTAGTTTAGTTGTGCATTTAGACAACAACATGTATGCACCATTCAATGCTTCACACCTTCAAACATACTAATGTTCTGTTGATGAGATCACTGTCTGTATATCTGCACGCTATATAAATTGACAGAGGGTTTGCTTGGGGGTGAAAAACTTAAATCTTGCAGCTTGGCACAAATTTCTTTGTTCATAGCTCTTCCTCGTGACCCGATAACTAGCAATGAAACTCCTCAGAAGATCTCTTGTTGTTCTCTGCAATAAACCCCAATAATGACGATTTTCCATGCCACTGTGTCAAAAAGAATTTTGGATCCAATTCCTGTGCAACATGCATGAAGGAATTTCTTTAATCATCACATTCACTTGCCTCTTGACATAAGAGAGATCAGAATCCCTGACTTGTCAAATTCCAAAATTCGAATTATTCTCAACCTAGGGCACCTGCGCATGCATATGTCACCCAAATAATGCTTGTTGTTGTAGACTTATGTATTGTCTTGTGAGTTCTCTTGTGATAATTTTATGTGTTGCGTGGTAATAATGACTTGTTGCCTGCGCACTTGAAAAACTTCTCGGTCCCTTGTATTCAATAGATTCCTCTTCGTGACTTGGCACTCAATCTACCATGTGGAAAAACTCCACAGCAACACCAGCCCAAAACGATGTCCAAATGGTTGGTATTGGGCTCGACACTGTGTTAGAATTTGGGATTTCAATGTGGTATTAACCTTAGATTTAACATGAGAGTTAGTCTTTGTGTTGAACGCAATAGATATGCAGACCTGGAATTGGCATATGTGAACATGTGGCTTGGCCCATGGGTCCCTAAAGTTTTGGCTCAAAGCCATCAAACCCGAGAGGCTAGAATATACGTTTGGTATGACAAGACTCAAGACTTAGACATAAGAATTTAGGCATGTAATTTTGAAAGTAGGATTAGACTTAGGATGATTTAAAGTATATCCTAAGGTTAAACAACTTTAAAGCACACACCGCTTTTAAAAGAAACTCAATGAAAACTAGGAATAAATCAAACCCAAAATAATAAACTAGTTCAACAGGGTAAAATTTTATTTGCAGGTCTGGTCAGATAGTGTTGGCACAGGGGCAGACCCAGGGTTCAATGCTCAAGAGCGCACCAACAAAGCCCTAAGTACTGTCCCTTTCGGCTACTCATAGATTCCAAATAATCAACAATTGGGTCATAAATTTCACAAAGAAATACCTCTCTAAGAAGCTGTTCCAACTGAAGACTAAAATGATGCCGGTGATTTCTTTCACTGATCTCGATGTTGAATGTGGACTGCTCAACCTTTGTCGGAGAAAAATGCTAGCTCAACTATAGATCTGAACCTTTTTGCTCCCCTTCACCATATCTCTATAATTTGAATTCATCATGATGATATGCTGGCTTATCACAACTAACAATTTCAGAGAGAGAAGAAGTAATATGTTCTTGATCTTCTATATCACTGCCCTCCTCATCACCAACAACCTTTATATCAAAAATCGAAACAAAGGGTTCAAAAGGAAGATAGTTCTCTTGATGTTGCTTATGAATATAATATGATTTATGCAAATTATGTTCCTCATGATTGATGCAATATTCCTTTGTCTGCAAATTTGGAAGCTGAGGGCTTCCCTTAATATTTGTTGCAGATTCAAATCCATCACATGCTAATCTGTCAATCTGCTCATTTTTATTTGAGATCTCAAAAGAAAAGACCTGGTTTTTATGTGAATTAGAAACAACATGTACATTTGATATGATGTCAATAGTATCTACAAATTTGATGTCAAAATGGAGGTCATCTATAACCTTTGGATCTTTATGGAAAGTATCCTCTTCAACCACATACTTTTCAGCACAATCATACTTTTCATGTCCATTAATTTGACAAAACAAATTATATTCATGACAACATTCTGGAAAAAGGGCATCATCTGAAACATCATCTTTACAGAACAAATTGAATGCATCATGAAAAACTTTCAAAGAGCTGATACTAGCAGTTGGAAGGATTCTACACCAGTCAAGGGCTTCTCCTTTCAATGAAAATCATAAAAGCTTGATATTGACATCCTCATGCACAATATGACATTCACGAATAAATTCATGGAAATCTAGCAGATGTTCAGCTCAAACCTCCCAATATTCTCCTTTAAATGTAGGAAGAATACCTTCCCATTCATCTCTACCAGGTATTGGATTATGGAAACCAATAATCTTGGAAAAATCACAAAAAAATACCTTTTCGCTAAGATCTTGTTCATTTCATACATGTGGAATCACCAACAGATTTATGAACAATGAAATCGTCACTGAATTTGTTCTTCATGGAGTCACCAGATAGATGATTACAACCAAAAATATGTTGAGACTTTGTCTATCATCAAAGTTGGATCTTGTCGTCTCCCAAGGAAGCTGAGCTTCAATCTCCTCTCCCTGACAACGACGCCAATTTGTTATCTCTCCGGGAGTCCTTCTCAGGCTGTATCTTGAAGAAGCCTAGTAACTTAAAGTGTAATTGTTTTTGTGTTTTGTGTTTAGATCAAATGGGAAATACTGACCTATTGGATTTGTATCAAGACAATCAATTGTATACAACATATGAGACAATGCTCTCAAGAATTAAATATCAGACAAGTAACTTAACTGGTGGGTGAAGAATTCTAAATTTATCAACCAGATCAGAAGGGTGATGGGTTTAATAAAGATAGTAATTATTGCTTATTTGATCAAGATTATGAACTGACTAATGAGATAACAGTCATTAGAAATTAAAACAAACTTGAATCAATAACAACCATCAAAGTACAGGAAAAGAAGTATATGGAAATATGACATCAAGAGATAAGAGCAACTTCTGATCTATATTATATCATATGAAAAGTCTATTACAATATGGTGTAGCCGCAGTCTCTCCATACTCGACCCCTCTCCCTTCATCTAAAGTTGTTGGCTTTATATCCTTTACAAAAGATTTCTAGATCCAAGAAAACTGGATCAAATATGCTAAATATGGAAAGTCAAAACAATATTCATGAAAATAGGAAAAGATCCTATTAATGTGGTCAACCTTTATCTGGATAATCTTCATGTCTTTGACAACTGCAACAATCTTTGACACATTCAACAACCTCCAAGGTGATGACAAGGAAACTAAAATCTCCCTTTGACAACTAAGCAATATCTTAGCCAAAAATAAAAAAGCTCCACTTGGTCTTCTTGTCTTATTATATGCCTCGAAATATGGAAAAGAAATATGATTTATATTCCCTTAATTGTTATCCATCATAAAAATCCACTCTCACATGCTCTGGAAACAAGAAGACCCGATCTGGGCAAAATTAAGAGCACTCTGCCCTGTTCTGCACTTTCGGTGGCTAAAGAGATAAAATTTGAACCTGCAAGCCATTGAAAGATCTGCTTTTGGTGGCTAAATATAGTTTTGAATGCCTGCCTAAGCCACCGAAAGCACAGTTTGAACATTTATCATTATCTTACAAGAAATGCTTTGTCACTTGAAGTGCCTCAATTTATTTTTTCTTTAAATGATGGAACTGTTTCTAAGAATGTGGATCTAGAGTCTGGATTGATCTTTGATCGATAATTATTGTTGCCAAGTGTTCAAGCTTCACCCAAAGTTGAAGGATGTTGCTTATAAAATCACAAAATCTCATGTGAGATGCTGAACAAGGACTGTATACTCAACTTGCTGTGATGGAAATTCATTTGCCTGCTAATGCGCTTAGTTGTTGAGTGAAATGATCCCTGATATATAACTTCAAGAAGAAAATAGAGCATAAGGAAGATAGGGAACTCAACTACTGTAGAATATTTGGTCTTGGATCCTGGATTTCACTTTTCTTCAACTTTCATGATGACGTGATCATCATAGGAGTATGCTTGATGGGAATTGACTTCTAGCAACTTTGATGAGAAACAAAAGCCATTCCCAAGACTGCAATGAACAATATGTTTATTAATCCTGACCAACACATATACCATCATCAGGGCTAATCTCTTTTAATGAAAACATGATTGAATACAAGGGCTTCAGTCAGGCATATTTTGGGTTTCTGATGCTCTGGTTCAGGCAGTACAATCTCCTAGGATCTTCAAGCTTCATTGACCTTTCTGCCTCAATGAATGAACTTTTTCCGAAAGTAATATTTTTTGCAAGATCCCTTTGTAAAATGCTTCAAAAACATCTTTTCCTTGAATAAACCTGAATAAAACAAGAACTTTGTCTAAAGTATTCTCTGACTCCTTAACTGAAGTACCTTTGATATAATACATTTTGCAACAAACCCATATAGGACTGCATGAGATTATGCCAGGAATATTCTTTTTTCATAAAGGCCAGGAATATATCGATATTAATAGATTGGAACTTGAAATTATGGATATACTATTTCAAAAATTCATCAAACACAGGGTGCCCAACTTTAATGTACAGCTGATCCAGAAAACAAAACCATAATGACCAACATATGACATTAGTTTAGTTGTGCACTTAGACAACAACATGTATGCACCATTCAAGGATTCACACCTTCAAACAAATTAACAATCTATTGATGAGTTCACTGTCTATATATTTGCGCACTATATAAATTGACAGAGGGTTACCTTGGCTGTGAAAAACTTAAATCTAGCAGCTTGGTGCAAAATTATTTGGTCATAGCTCTTCCTCGTGACCTGATACCTAGAAATGAATCTCCTTAGAATATCTCCTGTTGTTCTCTGCAATAAACCCCAATATTGATGATTTTCCATGCCACTGTGTCAAAAATAATTTTGGATACAACTCTTGTGCAACATGCATGAAGGAATTTTTTTAATCATCACATTCACTTGTGTCTCGACACAAGAGAGCTCAGAATCCCTGACTTGTCAAATTCAAAAATTTGAACTATTCTCAACCCAGGGCACCTGCGCATGCATATGTCACCCAACTAATGCTTGTTGTTGTAGACTTATTTATTAGCTTGAGCGTTGGCTTGTGATAAGTTTATGTGTTTCGTGGTAATAATGACTTGCTGCTTGCACACTTGAAAAACTTATCGGTCCCTTGTATTCAATAGATTCCTCCTCATGACTTGGCACTCAATCTTCCATGTGGAACAACTCCATAGCAACACCAGCGCAAAAAGATGTCCAAGTGGTTGGTATCGGGCTCGACACTGTGCTGGGATTTTGGATTTCAATGTGGTATTGACCTTAGATTGAACATGAGAGTTAGGCTTTGTGTTGAACGCACTAGATATGCAGACCTGGAATTGGCATATGTGACCATGTGGCTTGGCCCATGGGTCCCTAAAGTTTTGGCTCAAAGCCATCAAACCAGAGAGGCTAGAATATAGGTTTGGTATGACAAGACTCAAGACTTAGACATAAGAATTTAGGCATGTAATTTTGAAAGTAGGATTTGACTTGGGATGCTTTAAAGTATATCCTAAGGTTAAACAACTTTAAAGCACACACCTCTTTTAAAAGAAACTCAAAGAAAGCTAGGAATAAATCAAACCCAAAAGAATAAAATTGTTCGAGAGGGTAAAATTTTATTTGCAGGTTTGGTCAGAGAGTTTGGAAAAAATTGATCAACAAGAGATTTGATAAAGAATTTGGAAATTATGATGCTGGCCAGAAAACTGAGAAATGTGCATATTAAATAAAAGTTGAGAAAACACTCCAAAAATACCAATGCATTTTTTATCGCTAACATCTGGCTCCAACTAGGATGGAGACCTCCCTCCGAGGTTTCCAAGAACCTAGTAGTTCTAGTCACCTTTATCATTGGGCATGGAGTCATCTGGCCTTTTAATTGATAATGTGAAAACCTGTAGCATGCTTGTAACCTACTTGTTTATTCATGAAATCAATCAACTGAAAATGATCTAGTTGCTCGTATGAAGAGCTTATTCTTCTTCTTACTCCTAAACTAACCAATTGTACTACCTCTTATCAAGTGAAGTCATGCTTCCAATGAAGCCATGTAAGAAACTGATTTATTGACATCATGCTTGGTCTGGACCCAAAAAGTAAACAAAACTGTAGCATGCAGAAATGTAGTTGATAACAAAAAAAATCTTTGTCTGACAAAAATGTTTTGACATCCATGCTACTCATAGATTCCAAATAATCAACAATAGGGTCATAAATGTCACAAAGAAATACCTCTCCAATAAGCTGTTCCAACAGAAGACTAAAATGATGCTGGCAATTGCTTTCATTGATATCGATGCTGAATGTGCACTGCTCAACCTTTGTCGGAGAAAAATGCCATCTCGACTGTAGAACTGAACCTTTTTTCTCCCCTTCACCATATCTCTATAATCTGAATTCATCATGATGATATGCTGGCTTATCATAGCTAACAATTTCAGAGAGAGAAGAAGTAACATGTTCTTGATCTTCTATATCACTGCTTTCCTCATCACCAACAACCTTTATATCAAAAATTGAAACAAAGGGTTCAAAAGGAAGATAGTGCTCTTGATGTTCCTTATGAAGATAAGATGATTTTTGCAAATTATGTTCCTCATGATTGATGCAATCTTCCTTTGCCTGCAAATTTGTAAGCTGAGGGTTGCCCTTAATATTTGTTGCAGATTCAAATCCATCACATGCTAATCTGTCAATCTGCTTATTTTTATTTGAGATCTCAAAAGAAAAGACCTATTTTTTATGCGAATTAGAAACATCAGGGACATTTGATATGATGTCAACAATATCATTAAACTTGATGTACAAATGGAGGTCATCTAGAACCTTTGGATATTTATGAAAAATATCCTCTTCAACCACATACTTTTCAGCACAATCATACTTTTCATCTCCATTAATTTGACAAAACAAATTATATTCATGACAACATTCTGGAAAAAGGGCATCAGCTGGAGTGTCATCTTTACAGAACAAATTGAATGCATCATGAAAAAATTTCAAAGAGATGATATTGGGGGTTGGAAGAGATCTACACCAGTCAAGGGCTTCTGCTTTCAATGAAAATCTGAAAAGCTTGATCTTGACATCCTTGTGCACAATATGACGTTCACAAATAAACTCATGGAAATCTAGCAGATGTTCAGCTTGAACCTCCCAATATTCTCCTTTAAATGTAGGAATAACACCTTCCCATTAATCTCTACTAGGTACTGGATTATGGAAACCAACAATCTTGGAAAAATCACAAAAAACATACATTTTCGCTAAGATCTTTTTCATTTCATACCAATGGAGTCACCAACACTACAATAAACATTATTTTTATTAATCCTGACCAGCACATATAACATCTTCAGGGCCAATCTTTTTTAATGAAAACATGATTGAATACAAAGGCTTCAGTCAGGCATATTCTGGGTTTTTGATGCTCCGGTTCAGGCAGTACAATATCCTAGGATCTTCAAGCTTCTTGACCTTTCTACATCAATGAATGCACTTTTTCCTAAAGAAATCTTTTTGCAAGATCCCTTTGTAAAATGATTCAAAAACATATTTTCCTTGAATAAACCTGAATAAAACAAAAACTTTGTCTATAGTATTCTTTGACTCCTTATCCGAAGTACCTTTGATATAATACATTTTGCAACAAACCTGTATAGGACTGCCTGAGATTATGCCAGGAAGATTCTTTTTCAGAAAGGCCAGGAATATATCTATATTAATCGATTGGAACTTGAAATTATGGATATACTATTTCAAAAACTCATCAAACACAGGGCACCCAACTTTAATGTACAGCTGGTCTAGAAAATAAAACCATAATGACAAGCATATGACATTAGTTTAGTTGTGCATTTAGACAACAACATGTATGCACCATTCAATGCTTCACACCTTCAAACAAATTAATGATCTGTTGATGAGATCACTGTCTGTATATCTGCGTGCTATATAAATTGACAAAGGGTTTGCTTGGCCATGAAAAACTTAAATCTTGCATCTTGGTGCAAATTTCTTTGTTCATAGCTCTTCCTCATGACCCGATACCTGGCAATGAATCTCCTTATAATATCTCATGTTGTTCTTTGCAATATACCCCAATAATGATGATTTTCCATGCCACTGTGTCAAATAATTTTGTATCCAACTCCTATGCAACATGCATGAAGGAATTTCTTTAATCATCACATTCACTTATGTCTTGACACAAGAGAGCTGAGAATCCGTGACTTGTCAAATTCCAACATTTGAACTATTCTCAACCCAGGGCACCTGAGCATGCATATGTCACCCAACTAATGCTTGCTGTTGTAGACTTATGTATTGGCTTGTGCGTTGGCTTGTGATAAGTTTATGTGTTGCGTGGTAATAATGACTTGCTGCCTGCACACTTGAAAAACTTCTTGGTCCCTTATATTCAATAGATTCCTCCTCATGACTTGGCACTCAATCTGCCATGTAGAACAACTCCACAACAACACCAACCCAAAAATATGTCCAAATGGTTGGTATCGGGCTCGACACAGTGTTGGGCTTTGGGATTTCAACGTGGTATTGAACTTAGATTTAACATGAGAGTTAGGATTTGTGTTGAACGCACTGGATATGAAGACCTGGAATTGGCATATGTGAACATGTGGCTTGGCCCATGGGTCCCTAAAGTTTTGGCTCAAAGCCATCAAACCCGACAGGCTAGAATATAGGTTTGGTATGACAAGACTCAAGACTTAGACATACGAATTTAGGCATGTAATTTTGAAAGTAGGACTAGACTTAGGATGCTTTAAAGTATATCCTAGCGTTAAACAACTTTAAAGCACACACCTCTTTTAAAAGAAACTCAATGAAAACTAGGAATAAATCAAACCCAAAAGAATAAACTAGTTCGAGAGGGTAAAATTTTATTTGCAGGTTTGGTCAGAGAGTTTGGACAAAATTGATCAACAGGAGCTTTGATAAAGAATTTGGAAATTATGACATTGTCTAGAAAACTGAAAAATGAGCGTATTAAATAAAATTTGAGAAAACACTCTAAAAATACCAGTGCATTTTTTATCGCTAATAGAACTAACAATTCCGGAAGAGGGGGAGTGCCTTTTTCATTCACAGATGTGGGTGAAGGGGACCCCGCTGCATTTTATTGTTTATAGTGGAAGCCAGAAGAACCTCATCTCAGCAGAGGTCATCAAATAGTTGGGATTGTCGACAACACCACACCCATAGCCATACAACATCGGGTGGCTTCGCCAAGGATGAGATCTTTGTGTCAGCCAGTAGTGTCGATTGTCATATGACATCCAGCCCTTCAAGGATGAGGTATTATGTGATGTTTCCCCACTAGATGTATTTGATGTTCTCTTGGGCTAGCCATATATGTGGAGACACCATGCTCTTTATGAGTCTCGACCCTGTAGTGTCATTGTTTCTCTAGGGGGTCATCTCTACAAAATACCAGAGGTAGTTCCGACTATTGTTCCACCTAAACAATGCTGCAAGGTAGTATCTCATACTGCAAAATTAAGATTCTTCACAATCTGTTCAAAAGGGGAACAAAAGGACACTGCAACCACTACAACCTCACCCGAAGCACCTTCTATCCAATAGAAGCAGGTTGACAAGGTTGCAGCAAAGCACACAAATTCCTTATGCACATTGTCCTATCATGTAGCTCAACTTGTTGAACAAGCTCAGCCTCAACAGGTTCGTGACAGACTTCCACAAACTAAGCAACACGACTTCTCCAACAAGGAAAGCAGCTCACCAAGATTCCGATTCAACAAACATTTTTTCCTCTCCCCTAGAGACCATTGCTTCCTAAGGAGGGAGGATTGATCCAGGTGGATATCGGTGGCCACCCACCTTTTCCAACTGGCCCAAAACAAGTTTCTGGCAATTTTGGTAATTTACTATTTTTAGCAGTTTTTAACTTCCGGGGGAATTTTGAGGCCCTAAACGACGTGTTTGGGAAAACAGGGAGAAATATAGAATTTCCTTTGATATTTCCTCCAAAATGAATCTCCTCGACGATAAATTTCCAACGGGCTATCATGCGCCTAAAACATAGATTGTATGCAAACATTATGACCATGGGAATTTGATGTATTAACTTACCCAAACAGGGCCCACATGACTTTTGGCGCTTCATCTCCTAGGGTTAGGTTTTTGGATATCTAGGGTTTTGGGCAGTCCTGTTTATTGAAAAAAGGCCTTCAGAACCTCATTGTAATCATCTTCCTACAGATGAGAGTAACCGTCACATCTCTTCTCAGAGATAAGCTTCCACCATTCTAGCGAGTCTTTCACTCTGTATTTTTACAGTCTCTGTACATTTATTTCCTTAATAGAAATCGTGTATTACTATATCTTTGTGTTTATGGTTGCATATCTGATACATTTATTTTATGTTATTGGATATCTGACATATCTCTGTGCATTTCTTTATTATATCTCTGCTCTCATTTCATGCCGAAAATAATTCGGATCACTAAGAGCCTATGATTTTCTAATACTTCATCTTCGTATCATATTAAGAATGCTTCTAGGTCGTTCAGGCCATGGAATATGGGAGGCTCCCTTATCTCTGCACCTACCCATCTTACTACATGGTCTATTCTTGTGCATCTTCTTGTGGAGACCTCGTGTAACCTCTGTTGCCAATTTTCTAAGCTCGTATCTGAGTCTGACGCACATGAGGTGATGCTTCGCGATTTGAGTACCCCTTCTGCAGTTGGGTTTACGTAATCTTCATCTCGCGTATTTTTTCTCTACAACCGTTTAATTTCCTCCAGGTCCAAGAAAGTAGGCTCTATGAACCTTTCCCCTTCTGATGGGTCCAATGGAACAATGACTCTGTATACTCTTGACTCGAAGGTCATCTTCCCCATCTTTAAGTTGATTATGGCCTAGTTATCAAACACCCAATCCAAACCTAGTAGTGTCAGATATGGTGTTTTTTCGTCCACTATCTCGATTACTTCGAAGTCGGATTTAGTCCTCACTCCATCCAAGTCTATTGTCACTCCTTTTAGTCTTCCAATTGGTAGAACTCTATGTTGATTGTCTAGTTTCCGCTGAACTGATGAATATCCTAATGTGGGCTCTCCCATACATTTCCATGTCTTCTTAGGTAATACATTGACTTTGGATCCTAAATCCAGTATGATATCTGCCATGTTAAAATCTCCAATGTTGGCGTTCAACCTAAATTCTCTACTTGTTCTTCTCCTTGTATGTAGGTGATTGACTATTTTTTGTTCTAACTTTCCTTTTGCTTCTACACTACATCTTTATAGCATATTTTGTAATACTTTAATAGCAGATGGATCATTTAGTATTTTTTCACATGATTTCAAAAAGCCTTTAATCATACTTACTTGTCCCATGGGATCTATTCCTTTGGTGTGATCCAACGATGGAGACATTTCATCCTCTAGTACTTCCTTAATATGTTGCGCGGTTGATGTCGATGCAATGTATGGCTTCAAGAATTCTTGTCTGGCTTGCTTGAATATCTCCTTCTCATTTTGCGCATAAAACTTCTTCTTTGGTTCAACATTCTTCTTCACCCATTGGTGTTGTATTGACTCTTGTCTTAGTGCATCGTTTCCTATTTTATCTCCTCCCCGTGTAACTATGTTGATGTTTCTTCCTTCATCCCTCGCTTCTGCTGAAATCCACTGAACATTCTGATTGTTATGATTTCTCTCCTCTTGGATCTTCCCTAATAATGTCGAGCATTATTCGGTGTCATGATTTGATGCACGACAATACATAGAGGTCATTGGTAAAAGTGGACATTCTCATGCGTAGTGTTTTGGTTGTTGACAATTTTGACATACCACTAGTCCTCTACCTCTTCCAAAGCCTCCTCCTTCTCTTCCTCCGCCTCTGTAGCTAGCTCGATCCCCTCATGGCGCGTTATACTGAGGTTCCTAGTTGTACTGCGCGGTATTATAGTGTGGTTGTGTGGTATTATATTGTGGTTGTGTAGTGTTGTATGGTTGTTGCTCAGTGTTATACTATCATTGCGCAGTGTTGTACGTGGCTTGTACTTTTTGATTCACTGTTTGCTTGATAAGTTTTGTTATCAGTTTTCTCTTCTAAGTTTGAAGTTGTGTGAAGCATTTAGATATCGTAAAACATAGTTTTAATTGGTTTTAGTTTAGTTGCTCTAGGAGATAGAAACAAAGTTCCTATTTTCCTTTCATGAGCCATCAATAAACAGGTCCATCACCTAAGAAAGAACTTTAGATCATATGTTTTTTTATGAGTTTTGCTTTCTAATTTCTGAATTGTGTGAAGAGTGTTATCTTTGAAGTGTGAAAACAGAGTATTGGTTTTAGATGGTTTTCTTGATTGAGCTATACTCATCAGACATAGGAACCTATCTGTTATCGGCACATATAGTGCATCAACTCTACTGATTATGAATCTTGGTCGATAATTTATGTTTGATAATATATTATGCATATAATTGCACCAACAATACCTATTATTGTTCAGGGAACATCGACTGAAGAGGAATTTGAAGTCATTAAGTTTGTTGGGGACAATGCCCCTTTCCCACTTTTGTTAGGCAAGACTTGGATTGAGAAGAATCAAATGGAAGGAAAGCAGAGGAAGACGCTATACAAAATAAAAAGAAAGAACTAAGGGATTTCATAGCTATGAAAATAGACCGTCTAATAGAAGAACGGGAGGATAAGTCAAAGCAACAGAGCAAAGTAACAATGTAGAAGGGAAAAAAGACAAGAGAATTAGCTGTCAAGGTTGAAAGAATGCAAGAAGGCTTGAAGGACCTATCTATTAAAGAAAGAAGTATGTCCACTCAGGAATTGTTAAGAAAAGGAATATTAACTTCAAACCCTTAGAGGGGACCTCAACAGTGCGAAGCCACTATGCTAGGGGAAGATAAGAATAAAAATGGAAAGAGGATTCCAGAAAAAATTAGAGAGACTCAGATAACAGGAAAGAAGGAAAGGAAGTTCAATAAAAAGAAAGCTAAGTTGGAAAAGCTACAAGAAGCTACATAAAACAGATGGAAGACTTCGTAGAATGGAACCTTGTAGGAGGAAGGTTCACAGGATTTGAACCTCGCTGGAACAACATGTCCGCACAGAAGGAGACTTCACCCTGGCGAAGTTAGATGACCATTGGAGGCACCCCTACCATTATAATGATGCTCCAGAACAGTTGGAAAACACATTTAGGGGCTGATGGACCAGTTTTGGACGTTGAGACCGTGCCATAACAGACAAATTTACATTAATGGAAGCATTTCACGGCCGTTGGAAGATTTGTCATGATCCCCTGCTTATTTAACTCGTTGGTCGTTGCGATGGGACCACTTTTTTTTACCCATGATTGACTGAGAAAAGAAAAGAATTGTCCAAGTGTAGAGTTGTGTTATCTGAAACTAGACCTCGCTTGTCCATTTGTCTACCATACCTATTTGTTAGAAGCTAGAATGTCGGGCGAACCTAGTGAATTGGAGAAGTCTTTCGAGGAAGTGCTTAAGATGGTAATGGCCGACAAACCGATATCTGAACGTATTTAGGCATATTCGACTAGGGGACCGCAGGATTCCCATTCGACCAGACGTCGTTATGACTATGTCAATCCCGTAACTGAACAACGAAGTAAGCACCATGATGATTTGGCTAACACGAAGCAGATCCTGTCGATCCTACTTGAATATATCCCACCTTTGGCTGGCGTTGTTAACCGCGATAGTATCCCCCAAGATTTTGAGTACATCATCTTCACTGCATACATTCCAAAAGGAATTCTCATAGTCGGAAGTCAGTTAGGACAGATCCTGCTATTGAAGAACAACGACTTCAATTTAGGAGACTAAAAGAACTATGCCATGTTGGCGTTCCACCGCTATCTTACGAAGACAACTGGAAAGAAGCCTTACCTCATCTCATAACCATGGATTAAGGGGTTGGCGCAGTCCATCGTGTTGAATGTGATGAAGATCTCGCATTTTGGCCACCATTAGGAGGTTAACGCTTGCGTTAAACTCTTACAGTCCTGCTATCATGGTGGATACTTATGGCTTGACAGGAGGATTACTGTGTATCCGACATTGATCCACCGGATCACAGGCTTAAGCGTGAAGGGTCCCAATCCTTAGCAGTTTTATCTAGGGAAGGCTTTAGATCGATATTTGGTGCAGTGCATCAAAGAAGATTATAGAGAGGTAGAGAAAGGAAAGTGAAGTTACAAGGTAGCCTCTATATAGGATGGCGCAGTGTGCCTCGCTTTCCAACTCCTATCTAGCAATCTAGTAAGGAAGAACCTCCCCACACATGTCACCAGGTTCGTGGTGGACCTCACAGAAAAGTGTGTGGAGGGAATGCAGATGAACTGGGTGAACTACCTCATCAATGAGCTGGAGAAGGATTTCCACGAAGCCCAGGACTTGGTATACAAATTCCATTACAGTTGGTTGATCATTTTGATCACATTTGTCGCTTCGCAAATGCCTGAAGGAGCCACTTTTCTAGAGATAGAACCCTTGGAGACGTTGGCCGCTTGGTTTTCCACCTCGTGGTACACCAACGACATGATGAAGCAGTGGTCATCCAAGGCCGTGTTTCATGGATATTACCAATAGTTAAAGGTCACCATCAAATCATTTCCGCACATGACACTGCGTACCCTGCACTACTACTGACCAATAGCAAAGTTTCGCTTTGATCCTCATTTCATCTACATC
This sequence comes from Picea sitchensis, assembly GCA_010110895.2. Lineage (NCBI taxonomy): Eukaryota > Viridiplantae > Streptophyta > Pinopsida > Pinales > Pinaceae > Picea > Picea sitchensis. The sequence goes on from SNQJ01S0042396.1 coordinate 122,075, forward strand.
ACCACATGCAGAGATGAGAACTAGGAAGAATTACAATTGTACTACAAGTTGACAGATGATGATATGGAGTAGGTTACGAAGGAGTGGTCAAAGGAATTTCTTGTACCTGTTGTCGATGAAGAATTATCCAACACTGACACCATAGGAAGCCCCATAGTTACACAGGTTGAGCATGTCAAACAATCCAGTGGGACGACAAAGAAGAAAAAGTAGGAGGAAGTCCAGGATATATAGAGTGATGAAGAGGACAATGCTTGTGAAGATAATGGGTCTGGCTCACCAAGAGGAGGAGAAGACAAAGCAAAAGGATATGGAGGAGGAGATGAGGAAGAATAAGAGCAAGGAGGAGGTGAAGCTACCACCCTCCAGCTGAGGATCCTCCCATTGTGACAATGACACCACATAAGAGGAAGGTTTCTCTGAATAAACCTTTAGCAAGGAAGAAGACACACCCTAATAAGTGCCACTTGGAAGCCACCCTCAAGGATGATGAAATCGGTCTAGTTCATGGAGCTATGGAGGACGCCTCTAAAGACATATTATAGAGGTATGGAGAGAGGCAGGAGGAGTTATACAAAAGAATTGAGAAGGAATTGAAGGAAGTACACCAAGCTGCTCGTTTGTTCTGCGCAGTACCTACTGCGTCGTTTGCACCTTCCTCGTCCTAGACTGCAGAATTGGGGGATGAACCAGCCCAATTGAGAAGGCTTGCATATGCAAAAAAATATCGGTTCCAGAGAGCTCAAGAAGAAAAGGAAAATTCTACAGAAGCCTTGAGAAAGGATAAGGACGAAGTCCTTGTGTAATTACGAGCAGTGCATGACAGTGTAGCAGCCTAGGAAAGCGAGAAAGAAGAGCTTCATGTGAATTTTCAGGAGGAAAAATCCCAGCTATAGAAGGAAAGGGAGCAGTTTCTCGCAGAGGTGGCCATGGTCAAAGAAGTCATAAGTAAATCATGTCAATCTATGTCAGGCTTTACACAGGAGAAGCAAGAGCTTATCGAAGTTCAAGTAGTGAAGCTCACTGAGACCCTCCAGTAGATTCAATCTAGGATAACAGAATTGGTGGCCCAAACAGTACCTAGCACCCTGTAGGAGGTGCGTGACCAAAGGGAGGAGTCCACCAAGAATACAGTATTAAGAATAAGAGCCCTCACCTCAGAATGTAAATAGTTAAATGATAAGAGCTCCTAGACATATGAACTCCTTGCCAAGGATCCAAAGATGAGGAAACTAGAAGCGCAATTATAGGAGGCGCGATAACAATCATTTTCATTGCAGGTGTAGATGAAGCTTCTCACCGCAATCGAAATAATGAAGAGATCCCAGGAGAAATGCTCAGTACAACAACATATCACTTCCCTCAAGGATAAGGTGATGGAAGTTACACAGAAGCTACAACATGTGCAAGACGAAGCTTGCAAGGTGTTCGAAGAGATTGATGGATAAGGCTCACAACTAGATCAAGTGGTTGCAGTAGTAGATCATTTAGAACAAGCATCTAGGAGGCCTAGGAAGAAAATGGCTATTTGAGAATCCTGAGGTAAAGGAGCCTGAAAGGGAAAAATGAGACAAAGGCATAAGTTAGATGGAAGATCTATTTGAAAATGGCTAAGGAATCAGAAATGGGTTATGAGAAAACTCTGGAATGGCGTTAACTAACTGAAGATAGATGCCAAATTTTCGCACTCATATGCGCCATACAGAGAAAAAATTTCACGTTCCCTTAACTGAAACATATTGCTGAAATAGAGACACCAAAAAAATTTAACCAGGAAAGTAATTGGAAACTCTTGCGTCAAAAAGCAGTGCACTTGAGAAGATAGCTACAAAAGATTTCAATGACTTAAAATACTCCCTTTGTAATGACCCTGGAACATTTGAGTAAGGAGAAACTGGTAATCACTCGCCCCTTACCCGAGACAATTTGAATTTTGAATTTGGGTAGAAATAAATTATATAAAGGTATACAGCTACCCAAAAGTGGTCATGAGACAGGTGAGATAGGCATGTTGGAAACCATATCAAAGGTGAGTGCCCAGAGCATCTTATGTGCCATTGTAATTTACAAAATACAGAACATATTTTAGGGTGTCCTAAGTATAGTGTTGTTTGAGTAGATGCATTGCAGTAAAGCAAACAATGCAGGTGCTCAAGTTTCTACCAAAGGCCATAAGATAAAAAGAGGACAAATTCATTTTTATCTACATTCTACAGCATTCAAGAAACAAAAATAAGATTGTGTCCTTGAAAATTTGAGGGGAGAACACTGCCAAGAGTGAAGAGGAAAAATAAATTTGGGACTGATATTTGCAATGAGAAGAACAAGAAGGTTCCAAAAGACATTCTGTATCTGGTAAAACAATTTAAGTAGGTGCACAAAATTAGCCTATTTGGTTGCAAATGCTCCTATAAAACCTTCAACGCGTTGGTCATGGATTATGTTCTTGATATTTATACACCATCATAACAACAAAACTGAGAATAGACTCATAAGGGTGATCCACATTAGGAAATCCATCATCTCCTACCAATTCTGATGATGAAAAACCACATGATCCGGATTCCCAAAATGTTCTCCACATTGACTAACTCATTTATGAGAAAATGTTATCTAAAACGAACATTAGAACCTTTGCTTGGGGTTAGGAAAAGGTGCGGTTTGGGAACATTAAAAGTCTTGATAAAAGGTATGCAGAAGGAAAAATAATTGAAATAGAGTGTATATTTAATAAGTTGATTGTACGCTAAATCAACCCTTTTTCATTACAAGAAGGAAGTTATGAGTTACAAGAAAAAATCATTGTTTTCCAAGAGGCTATTGCTTGCAGGGTAAATACCATTTGCAGTGTATGAACGGAACGCATGTTGGTGCCATACCATTTGCGAATATGGAACATGTCGGTGCCATCAACACAAGCCAGTCAATACTAGTTAACTAACAATTATAACACTTAGGTCACTCATGTCAATAGGGAAATGCCAATCACATTGGTAGCATGCAAGGCAATAGTGATACGCGAAAAATGGGAGCTCATACTCTTCTGTCAAAAGTCATGTGCATAATAGGGAAATGCCAATCACATTGGTAGCATGCAAGGCAATAGTGATACGGGAAAAATGGGAGCTCATAATCTTCTGTCAAAAGTCGTGTGCATAAGTAACTTTGAAATAAGTAAGTCAAGGCGAGAGTAATACTAAGCGAGACATCATAATTCTGCTACAGGAATGGAATGGATCTTCAGGTCAAGACCGATACTATGCAACTTAACAAGGAAACAGTACTAGCAATATGGATATTCATGTTTATGCTCCCTGATTATAATGATGATGGCCACAATCAACTCCAAGAGTCCAACAATTGCTAACTAGCTATGCCAAATGCA
>SNQJ01S0042396.1:125469-176231 GCA_010110895.2 Picea sitchensis
GATAGGTGAGACAGGCATGTTGGAAACCATATCAAAGGTGAGTGCCCAGAGCATCTTATGTGCCATTGTAATTTACAAAACACAGAACATATTTTAGGGTGTCCTAAGTATAGTGTTGTTTGAGTAGATGCGTTGCAGTAAAGGAAACAATGCAGGTGCTCAAGTTTCTACCAAAGGCCATAAGATAAAAGGAGGACAAATTCATTTTTATCTACATTCTACAGCATTCAAGAAACCAAAATAAGATTGTGTCCCTGAAAATTTGAGGGGAGAACACTGCCAAGAGTGAAGAGAAAAAATAAATTTGGGACTGATATTTGCAATGAGAAGAACAAGAAGGTTCCAAAAGACATTATGTATCTGGTAAAACAATTTAAGTAGGTGCACAAAATTAGCCTATTTGGTTGCAAATGCTCCTATAAAACCTTCAATGCATTGGTCATGGATTATCTTCTTGATATTTATACACCATCATAACAACAAAACTGAGAATAGACTCATAAGGGTGATCCACATTAGGAAATCCATCATCTCCTACCAATTCTGATGATGAAAAACCACATGATCCGGATTCCTAAAATGTTCTCCACATTGACCTTTCATTTATGAAAATGTTATCCACAAAACGAACATTCTGACAACTGCTTCTGTGGGAAGACGAGAGTTTAGTGTATAAGTCCCAACACCCCATTTTGAGAATGGCATGTATTTAAATGATCTAGTTCACGAATATCCAAACACCCCAATGAAAATTTATTAAAGAGGAAAATAACTGAAATGAGTGTATGCTGTGCAGTTGATTACTGCCTTCTAAATCAACCCTTTTTCATTACAAGAAGGAAGGTATAAGTTACAAGAAAAAATCATTGTTTGCCAAGAGGCTATTGCTAACAAGCCAGTCAATACTAGTTAACTAACAATTATAACACTTACGTCACTCATGTCAAGAGGGAAATGCCAATCACATTGATAGCATGCAAGGCAATAGTGATACAGGAAAAATGGGAGCTCATACTTTTCTGTCAAAAGTCATGTGCATAAGTAACTTTGAAATAAGTAAGTCAAGGCGAGAGTAGTACTAAGCGAGACATCATAATTCTGCTACAGGAATGGAATGGATCTTAAGGTCAATATGGAACATGTCGGTGCCATCAACACAAGCCAGTCAATACTAGTTAACTAACAATTATAACACTTAGGTCACTCATGTCAATAGGGAAATGCCAATCACATTGGTAGCATGCAAGGCAATAGTGATACGGGAAAAATGGGAGATCATACTCTTCTGTCAAAAGTCACGTGCATAATAGGGAAATGCCAATCACATTGGTAGCATGCAAGGCAATAGTGATATGAGAAAAATGGGAGCTCATAATATTCTGTCAAAAGTCGTGTGCATAAGTAACCTTGAAATAAGTAAGTCAAGGCGAGAGTAATACTAATCGAGACATCATAATTCTGCTACAGGAATGGAATGGATCTTAAGGTCAAGACCGATACTATGCAACTTAACAAGGAAACAGTACTAGCAATATGGATATTCATGTTTATGCTCCCTGATTATAATGATGATGGCCACAATCAACTCCAAGAGTCCAACAATTGCTAACTAGCTATGCCAATTGCACTATGATTGAACTTTAATGCAACCATATTGTGCAATGTCTCCTTAGCGAATGAATTGGAGTCAACAAAGGGGAGCAACATTTGGGACCTAATCTGCTGAGTCAAGCCCGTCACCTGATCTGCTGATTCAAGCCCGTGATGTTGTAAGAGAAACTATGAAGTTTGTGAAACAATGCTTTAACATGATAACAAGTATTTCATCCATACTCTATTACTTCATTCTAAAAGTAAACTCTGAACAACCACAACCCATAAAAAATGAAATGTTGTCAACACCATTAGTAAGACAAGGCAATTAAAAAAGAAGTCAGTTAGTGAGACCATGTGAAAAAACAACAAACATGAAGAAGACTCATATAATTGTGGCCAATAGAAATTGTAGTGGTTGTTTGATGCATACAATCTTATTCTGCAAGGCAATCTTATGCCTTCTTCACTCTAGCTATGAGACAAACATGAAATCAAATTGAACCCTTTACATGCCAGCCATAACCTATAAGAAGCCAGAAATGGTTCGTTAACTTTAGTATATTACAGCTACCATTAGCATGATACCAAAACTCTTTGATAGCCACAAATGATAGTAACTAACAAGAGTTCATCTTCACTCATTTCTATTGTGTTTCTTAGTTTGGACTTTGAATATGGTTTTCTTTCACGTTGACTGGGCTGTTAGTCTTTTGATCTACTAACTTGTCTAGTGATATTCTACAATTTTGATGTCTTTTCAATTGATGTTATGGGTGTATAAAGATCACTGCATGAATATGAGTATTGACACCATGTAACACATTAAAACAAATGTAGATCTGAAATCCACTTAATATACTATTGCGAACATATCTATTTTTCATGTTGAACATTACACATATATAATATTATGCTAACAGAGATTTGCTTGAACAACTAAAAGTAATATAAATCTTTCCATTGGAAGAATAGGAACAATTTGGAAATATTTTGGAGTGACAATTATTACAAATTAAAATGCAGAACTTTGGTCATTTGATGTAGCTACATCATTCCTTGTTTCACTTGTATTACCGAGCAAATTGGACATGCTTCATCTTGGTTTTGTATTTTTCACCAAATCCTTCCTAATACCTTCCAATATCATTGTCACATTTCTCATAGTTGGTCGTTCTTCAGGTGAATCTTTTGAACAAGGCAAACCAACATGCAGTAAAGAAAGTATGCATTTGTATACAACATTATCTTCAAATGCATCTCCATCCACCTCACTAAAAAGACTACTATCAATTACCTCCTTCACTCTATTTGGAAATGCAAATTTCACCCACTTGTGCAAATTAAGGTCTTCAACGAACATGTTATTAGTTGGCCTCTTTCTAGTAAACATTTCCAATAACAAAATGCCATAGCTATAAACATCTCCTTTGATCGAAATTGTCACACCCAATCCATACTCTGCATTTAAGGAAACCATGATCAAATTATATCTAGTCAATCCATAAAATTATTAATAATAATGAAAAAACAAGTAGACCTAAATTTTTCAAAAACCATACCTGGGGCAATGTATCTTGTGGATCCTTTCAAAGCAAGTGTTGAAGTAAGTGAATCAGTAGAGGTTGCACCAATTAATCTCGCAATCCCAAAATCTGTTACATGACCAGACATGTCTTCATCCAATTTTATATCACAATACACTACTTGCACAGGAGAATCATGATGAAGATATTCCATGGCATGGGCCACATCTATGGAAATGCCTAATCGTGTTTCCAATCCTAATTCACACACTTTCTCATTGTTGTTGTCATCTCTATATGGATACAAATGCTTCTCTAAGCTTCCATTACGCATAAACGTGAACACTAAACCTTTGAAATGGAGGTTGGAACATGAGGTTATGATTCTCACAAGATTTCGATGTTGAATCTTTTGCAAGACCTTACATTCTACTTTAAAACTCTTCTCAACTTGATCATTTTTCAAATTGAAAACTTTCACAGCAAGTAGCATTCCATCGCTCAAAATTCCTTTGTACACTGATCCATAACTACCCCTCCCCAATAAGTTGGCCTCTGTAAATCCATTTGTTGCTCTAGCAAGCTCTCGATATGAGATCCTTCGATGCTCTACTTTTTGGAAAATAGCTCATCGAAAAGAAAAGCTTTGTGTTTGCAAATTCAAATTTTGTGTTTGCAAATTCCTTCCCCAAAGGAATGCTAAAAGTAGACAACATAATATAAAACCAACACCAACAACTGGCAGCAGTACTTCTTTCAAAACTTTAGAATGACTTCTTGATGTTGAACAAGCATGCAACAAAAATACTTGTGGTCCACATAGACCAGGATTTCCAATTAAAGATATGATAATGTTTTGGTTTGCATAAAATCCTCCTTTTGATACTTCCCCTGTAAGCTTGTTAAAAGATAAATTTAAATAATGGATCATTCTTAGATTCTTGAGAGCAATTGGGATTGTACCTGATAAGGAGTTTGAAGACAAATCTAGGACGATGAGATTTTGTAAATTTCCTAGTGAATCTGGAATAGAACCTTGGAAGACATTTCGAGATAAATTCAATGATTGTAGTGCAATGCAATTTCCGACCAAAGCTGAAATGAGCCCGGTCAATTGATTGGCAGAAATATCTATAGCTTGAGCCATTACAATCTTACTAATCTCTACAGACAATGAGCCTTCTAATAAATTCCATGACAAATTCAAATAGAATTGGAGATTAGAAAGCTTAGCAATTTCTTGTGGTATGCTTCCATTGAGTCTATTATGAGACAAGTCAAGCAATGCCAAATTTGTGCAATCTCCTAAATTTCCTGGTATCCTATCTGATAAGTAGTTGTGATGAAGAGAAAGGAATCTTAGTTGTTTAAGATGGCACAAGGAATCAAGAATTTTTCCAGAAAGCATGTTTTTATGAAGATGCAAGAGACCGAGATGTTTAAATGGTTTAAAGTCATCTAGGATGTTTCCTCCTAATATGTTGTTTGCAAAACTCAATTGTTCTAGTTTTATGAGGCTTTGCAATGATGGAACGCTGCCATTGAAAAGATTTCCACTTAAATCGAGAAAGGTTAAGTTGCTAAGATTACCAATCTGCATAGGGATGTTTCCTTCTATTATGTTTTTTTTTATTGACAACTGTTGTAGATTGGTAGAAACCCTTCCTATGGTAAATGACAAAATACCACTTAGTTTATTGGTGCCCAAGCCTAGTATTTCTAGGTGAGAACAATTGGTAAGAGATGTAAGAAAGGGCATGGTGGTACCACTGCCACTATCAAGTTTATTAGAGTCCAAAGTTAGTCGATTAAGGAGGGACAACTTACCTAGTTCCACTGGCACAGTGCCACTCAAATAGTTGTAATCTAGGAAAAGTATGGTGAGTTTAGAACAATTCCCAATGGAATTTGGTATGATTCCACTGAGCTGATTTCCCCATAAATCGAATGCACTCAATTCGTTTATCTTGGTGCCAAACTCTAAGGGGATATGCCCTGTTAATCTGTTTTGTTAAATAAGCAACAAAGATAAAGAGGAGATGTTTGACAAAGAAGTGGGAATACCGCCTGACAATTCATTTTGAAAAAGGCAAAGAGCTAGAAATTGGGTGAGGAGGCCTATTTCTTGTGGAATGGTGCCAGTGAGTTTGTTTATATAAATTTCCAAATCTATCATCCTAGAGAGATTTGAAATAGAAGTGGGAATGCTACCTGACAATCCATTTTTACAAAGGATAAGCTTTTGCAGACTAGTGAGGATGCCGAATTATGGTGGAATGTTGCCAATGAGATTGTTTCTAGAAATCTCCAAGTCAATCAAATTAGAAATATTTGACAAAGAAGTGGGAATGCTCCCTGAAAATTCATTACGAAAAAGAAGAAGAACTTGAAGATTAAGGAGGAGCCCTAATTCTTGCAGAATGCTCCCAGTGAGATTGTTTTGGGCAATTCCTAAAAAAATCAATGCTGAAAGATTTCCAAAGGAAGAGGGAATAATACCTATGAAGCTGTTTACTGCTAATGAAAGACTCTGCAAATGTGTGAGGGAACCCAACTCAGTGGGGATACTTCCACTCAGAATGTTAAATTCGAGTGAGAGTTCTCTCAAACGAAAGAGACGTCCCAATTGAGGTGGGATATCACCATAGGGCGCATTCTCTGAAAGATCAAGCAATCGGAGAAACGACAAATTCCCAAGGAATGGAGAAATGGGGCCTTGCAGATCCATAGCAGTGAGGTTGAGTGCGATGAATCTGTCCATTTGATGGCGGCGGGTGCAGGTAATGCCAGTCCAATTTCCCAATGGATTCAAGGGACTCCAGTCGGCCATGGAATGCTGAGGATCCTTGGCAACAAAGGACTTGAATTAACAATTATACTTTCTTTTGGACACAAGCATGGAAAACAATGTTTCCACTTTTAATGATATATATAGTAAGTTGAAGAGCCAATAACTTCAATTGCATAAAGCTTGTTATGCTTGCAACAACACACATGTTCAAGATAGACAATTATATCAATGTAATCAAAGCTTAAACAACTATACCAATGTAATCGAAGATACTAGAGAAGACATTATTAAAATGTAATTTATATCAACGTATTTCCATTTGTGCTAAAAAGCATGAGCCTATCATTGAAATGGGGGAACAAAATATAAACATGATGGCATTGAAGCCACTTAAAGGTAAGAGAAGGATGATTTAATCATTTTTACCTAGTGAATGTATGCATCGCAGTGTTAAAGGGTCGACCCAATACAATCGTCTAAGAACCTAAGGGTATTCTTATGCATCCACATTGAAAAAGGGTACTAATTTAGATTGAATACACTTTATTAAGAGGATTGAAAAAGAAAAAGTTGTTAATTCCATTACAGGAAATATTATATCAAGTTGTAATATGAATATATAATAAAGAAGTCAAATTTATATTCACACAAACAAACAAGAGATCAATCATAATGGAAACAAGAGTAGGTAATATGACAAACAAGAGATCATACATAATTATTTTTTCAAAAATGTATTAGGAGATGATTTTAAAGATAATGAATTAGGACTTTGAGCATGAGTTTGTCATGTATATTTCTGGAGAGTTTTCCACAGATTTTGTAATTAGGGGGATTGATGATATAGGAGGAAATCGGTGGCACACACCTATTCCACTGGCTCAAAACAGGGGTTTCCACCTTGGCATTTTGTTCTGCATATTTTTGGGTCCTAAACTTCTAGGGCCATTTTGAGGCCCTAAACAGTGTTTTTTGGGGCCCGCCACAGTCACACTATAGGATTTACCCAGACTGTGATAGAAAAATGTGTAGTCCCTAGATAGACCTTTCAAATGAGCTATTGTGCGCCCCAAACAGAGATCGTATGCAAAATTTATGCCCTTGGGAAGTTGACATACCAACAACCCCCATTGTGGCGTGCAAACCTTTTGGAATTTCATCTTTCAGGGTTAGGGTTTTGGATTTTCTTTATGTTAAAAATGCCTCTAGAGCCTCATTGTAAAAATCATCATCTTCTTTTGAATGAGCGTAGTTGTCACATCTCTTCTCAGAGATAAGTTGCCACCATTCTAATGAGTCATTCATTATGTAATTTTACAGTTTTTGTACATTCTCTCATTAATAAAAATTGTGCATTATTGTATCTCTATGTTTATTTCAATATATCTGTATATTTCATTGTTATATATCAGCCTTCATTTCATTCTCAAAATAATCCAGATCAGTGGTATCAAAGCAGGCTACTACTTTCGTTTCTTAGTGCATGTCCCCGAAGAGGTCAGGGTATAGAGAGTTGGGTCTCGAGCTAGTTTCTCTTGAAGACAACTTCTCTCGCCAGCCCAAGTGGCCTCCCATGGAGGAAGAGAAGAGGAATGAGGGAGAAGAATATCCTATCAAGTTGTTTCTTGCGGAATCCATTGCACAACAGAGGAACGAGATGTTGGAATTTTTTTCCCAAATCCTTCAACGATTGTCGACAATAACAGGCGTGTCTTCGTCAAGCAGTCACTTTGGTGATGCTACCCCATTCAAGGTACAAGCTAACTTTGATAGTATCGTATTTGAAGGTCAAATCGATTCAGATGCTTTGGAAAAATGGTTAATTTTCTAGAAGGTTATTTCTTTGTTCACAATTTTTCCGACAGAGAAAAGATCACCTTTGTGCTCCTTAAGGTTCTCCCTCATGTCAAACATTGGTGGGAAACTTACTAGGAGAAAAGTTCCACAGAGGCATTTAGAATATTTGGGGTTGAGCCCACTTGGGATTTTTTTATGGATGCGGTCAAGGAGAAATATTACCCTGTGGGAAACTATGATGACCAGTACATGAGATGGACCACAATGCATCAAAAGCGGGACCAAATAGTGTTAGATTTCACAAATACCATCCATACCTTGCGTACCAAGTTGGGTATCAAAGACTCTGAGTGACATCTGGTTATGAAATACCATGGGGATCTACACAGGTACATCCAAACCAATGGAATTTCTGGACATTTCATCACTGGGAGTCAGTTATTGATATGTTGTCAAAATCGAGCATAAATTTAAGAAGTAGAACAAGTGAGAGTTTGGATATGCAAATCTGCAGCAACCAAAGTATGGTAAAGGAAACCCTAACCCACTGAAAAACCAACCTCAAGACAACCAGTCCAAGATGCAGGAAAAGAAGAGAAACATGAAGACGAAGAAGGACACTAGGAAGTGGTGCAACTTCCACAAAATCCCTTGGTGCAACACTGATGAATGTCTCTCAAAACAATCATTGGTGGTTGAGCTCAAATAAAAAGAGTCAATCCTCGACTCAGACTCTAATTTAGACAATAATAAAAGGAGACAAATAATTGATGCAGAACACAGTGCTACTATCGCGATCGCAACAATCCAACCCGAAGAACCAGAGGATCCTAAGGAGGGGGAGCACCTTTTCCATTCAAAGATGTGACTGAAGGAGACCACATTTCATTTTATTATTAATAGTGTAAGCCAGAAGAACCTCATCTCAACAAAGCTCTTCAAGCAGTTGGATTTGCTGACAAAACCACCCCGCAACCATAAAACATCGGATGGCTCCGCCAGGGATGAGATCTTTGTGTCAACTAGCAGTGTCGTTTGTCATATGGCTTCAAGCCCTTCAAGGATGAGGTATTGTGGGATGTTTCTCCACTGGAAGTTTGTGATGTTCTATTAGGCCAGCCATATATGTGGAGGCATAATGTTGTTTATGAGTCTCGACCCCCTAGCATCATTGTTACTCTGGGGGGTCATCCCTATAGGATACCAGAGGTAGTTATGACTATTGTACAGACAAAAAAGTGTCGCAAAGTAATCTCTCATACCACAAAGTTTATCCTCTTCACAACGTGGTAAGAAGAGAAGGACACTGCAACCACTGCAGTCTCGACCCAAGACCCTTCTATCCAACAGAAGAAGATCAACAAGATTGTAGAAGAGCACTAAGATATTCCTACTGCACCTACGAGGGTGCCTCCACACTTCCTAGTCAAACCATGTTATGATAAATCCCTTCATGTTCTTCATGATGCCTCTTCACCAACAAATTCCTCCCACACTCTGACAGATCATGCAACCAAATTGGTTCAAAAGATCCCACCCCTCCAACAACAGATTCATAACAACCTTCAACAAACTAAGCAGGACAACTTCTTCAACAAGGAAACTAGCTCACCAAGGTTCAGATTCAACAAAAACTTCCCCATGGACTTCATTCAATGGATACCATTGCTTCATAAGGAGGGAGGATTGATCCAAGAGAAAATCGTTGGCCACCCACCTATGCCACCGGCTCAAAATAGGGGTTTTCACCTTGGCAGTGTTTCTACATACTTTCGGGTCCTAAAATTATGGGGTCGTTTTGAGACCCTAAACAACATTTTTTTGGGCCAACCACAATCACATTGTAGGCTTTAGCTAGAGTGTGACAAAAAAATGTGTATTCCTCAGATAGACCTTTCAAATGAGCTATTGTGCACCCCAAATGGAGATCGTATGCAAAAGTTATGCCCTTGGGAAGTTGACATACCAACTACCCCCATCGAGACCCACAAACCTTTTGGCGTTTCATTTTCTGGGGTTATGGTTTTGGATTTTCTTTATGTTAAAAAGTCCTCTTGAGCCTCATTTTAAACATCATCATCTTCTTGCAAATGAGCGTAGCCATCACATCTCTTCTCAGAGATAAGTTGCCACCATTTTAGCGAGTCATTCACTCTGTAATTTTACTGTTTATGTACATTCTCTCATTAATAAAAATTGTGCATTATTGTATCTCTATGTTTATTGCAATATCTATGTATATTTCATTGTTATATCTCTGCCTTCATTTCGTTCTCAAAATAATCCGGATCAACTAATTATATCTTTGTAATATGATCATTTTTATGATTAATAGAAGTATCATTTTCAAGAAAAAAATTCAAATACCCATAACATTTAGCTCTTGTTAACCTCCCTGGTGTACAACAAAAGGGACCATAACTCATATCATTGCACTAAACTTTGTGAAATCCTTGGATTGTTCACCATAATATAAATCTCCTAATTCCTAAACTAGAGATAATTGGACTAGTATTCTATTAAAATGTCATAGTTCTATATCCCCACTAATGTCAAAAAACAACATAATAAGTTATTAATTAATGAAAAAATAATAGTATTAGGGATTTAAAATGGAATGGAATTAAACCCTAGAAACACCATTAAAGGAAGGAAACATAACATACATTGTAGGTACACTGAGCAGGAGGCTGAGGCGAAGCGGTAGGGTGAGGCAGCTCAAGTTAAGCTCAAGGCTTTTGAAGCAAATTTGTCTGCACTTGAGTGACTCAGGACAAGTCACAAGTGAGTGTTGGAGGCATGTTGGCCCTCGACCAAGTTTTGAGGAAACCTTGGTCAGATTTGGCCCACTTTTGGACTTCGACATGTTGGTCGAAGAAGGAGCGCCCAGGCGTAGCTGAGATCACGAATCTCACCGATTTTGAGGGTTATGTGGACCCAGTAAAGGGTCCTCTAGAGTTTTGTAATGGGTTTATGCGATGTAAGCCCATGGGATTTTCCCATGTTTAGGCCTTATTGTAAGGGTTTTTACAATATAAATAAAGAAGAATGTTTTGTATAAAAGGGAGAAATTTGAATATAGTTCTGTGTGAACACGAGTGCTTTGTGAAAAGGCATGTATGTGTGGGACTATGATTTTGTATAAGGTGCAAATGCTGTGATTTGGCTATGTGCATTTGACCTAGTTTTGGAAGGAGGATTTGGTGCTCAGTGCACATATCTTATGTCTGGTGTGAGCCTCCACTCTGTGGCTTAGTGCATAAGAGTGAATGAATGTAATATTTTGACAAATAATAAAGCGGTGAAGCAGTTGGTGGACATAGCCCCATCCTGGGGTGAACCACGTATATCTGGTGTCTTATGGTTTGCTTTGTGCTATGTTATTTCTGTCATAAGTCTGCTTAGTGCTTTGATTATGCTATGTAATAGATAGATATTTTGTGGCTTAAGTTCTTTACTTGTGTTAGGGGTAAATGAATGCTATATTTAACCTATAATGCTAAGTGCCAAGTGCTCAGGGTATATAATCATTCATTATTACTGCATTGATCTATCTTTGGTTATGCTCTGCGATGTTAAGAAACTAATCCATGTCACCTTCTAAGCATTAACAAAATACTTTATGAAGTGTTTTATCACATATCTGTGTCCCAACCTGGTTACAGACACCTACGTCCTATAACCCCCTTTTCTTCTACCTCGGGTGAGACTTTGCTTGCTTCGCAGGTGTTGCCAAAAGGGTCAGTAGTCGGTGTTTTGTTGGTGTGTTGTTAAGCGTTGAACCCTGGGTCTGCCCCTGTGCCAACACTATGCCACTGCATTAAAGGTCATATTTGAGATTGTTTTAATTGAACTTGATTTCATTAAAGGTGAATTTGAAATTCTTATGGAGACTTGAATCCAAATTGAGCATAACTTGGTGAAATATGTTGTTTATCTCATAATCCATTACTTAATGCATTCAATAAAACATAATTGCGGAAATAAAGGATGCATAAGGAAACTTGAGATGAAATAACAACACATGACAAGAGATCACTATTGTTAATGGGGTTCAGCAGTATGGCTATGTATCCGGATCCACTAGAATACGAATCACTTCATTGGTTCTCCCAATGTGGGGCTGATTCTACTTTACAGAAAGGGCTACATCTTCTCCCAAATGAAGGGGCAACAAGGCTCTCCCAATGTGAGGCATAATTCTCCCAATGTAGGGGCTCACATACTCTCCCAATAAGGGGCTCAACTCTCCCAATTAAGGGGCTTACATACAAACCGCAAGCATGAGTGCTTGTTTCTCTCCAAAAGCCTTATTTTCAATTTCTCTCAATAAAGAGGTTTAGATCATTTTTCCTAGCTCCATAATCCAAAGAGACAAAATCCATGAATTTAGGATCTAGTACCTACCCAAGGACAAAAATGAGAAAGACCCTTAACTTCCTCCTTGAGACCAGGAATCCACTTGTAATAAAGAGAGGAAGAGTCCAAACCAACTCATGAGACCCTTAACTTCCTCCTTAAGACTAGGAAACCAATTTCCTTTTGGAATTATGAAACTAATTTGTGAGTTGGATTCTCACAACTAATTTCTCGTTTTTACAATTAAATGAATAATATGTGAGATTTTCCAACTCTCTTCAAGTATTAACCATTTATTACAATTAAATCATTCATGATTAATTAATTATTCTTTACCACTTATCATTAATTAGCATTTTAATGATTTTTTCTCCATAATATGCAAAGTTAATAATTCCATATGTGAAGTGGAGATCATCTTGAATCACTACTCTACATAAATTTGATCAAAATTATAAAGACTATGAAGTTACAAGTAAGGAAGGGTCAAAATTCAAGAATATAGCATTCCCTTATTAGTCCCTGCCCTTCGGGCTAGGGACTATTAGTAATCGGTTTTCCATATTTACACGCGAATCAATGCAAGGAAAACATTTTATCCAAAGTTTTCATGGATTGATATAATTTTCTAACTCAAACTTTGACTCACTTAATTATTTGGGAGGCTATGAAGATGGTCACTTTACATAAATTTAGTTGGAACTATAAATACTATGAAGTGATGGTCAATACAATATTTAAATGCAAGCATGTGGCGCTCCTCTATCCATAACTTTACTCCCCATTTATAACTATAAATACTATAAAGTGATGGGCAAGACAAGATTGAAATGAAAGCATGTGGTGCTCCTCTATCCCCAACTTTACTCCCCATTTATAACTATAAAATGATGGGCAATACAAGATTGAAATGCAAGCATGTGGTGCTCCTCTATCCATAACTTTACTCCCCATTTATAACTATAAAGTGATGAGCAAGACAAGATTGAAATGCAAGCATGTGGTGCTCCTCTATCCATGACTTTACTCCCCATTTATTTAGGAAATTGAGAATGTGTCATTACAAAAATTCATTTAATTATTTGGGAGTTCGGTTGTTGTGAAGGTGGTTGTTATACATAAATTAAATAGAAACTAGACATCAAATTGGTGTATAATATTTTCTTGTTTCAAGTAAATATATATCTGTGGAGATATACATACTCTAATCTCTCTAAATTTGAACTTGTAACTTTTTAAGAGAAAACTAATGTTTTTAACTATTAAACTCACTCATTAAACCCAACCACTTAAAAACTACAATGATTATGAAATGAAAAATAAATCAAGATTGAAATTAAAACCTAACATTGTACCTACATCATCACCGTGAGGAGGATTCATGGTGTTTGGTGCACTTGTAACTGCAATCACTTTTATGTTGATGGTCCAACCATGTCTTTATTGGAATACATGTTGTGTGGCATTAAGACACGTTGATGGCTTGGTTAGTTATTGGGAATCATCACAGCCACGATGCTCTTGGAAGCAAAGTCATTGGAGAGGGCCGCGATGTGGAATCTTCTCTAAATCCCATTCTCATCATTTTCCATCACACCAAAAATATTGTAATCCGGATGGACAGACAATGCTTCTAGTTGCAGATAGACAATCAATGTTTGTAGAGACATCCCATGGCAGGCAATGTACCTATGAGAAGTTGGGATTTTAATTGTTCAATGGAGTACCATTAACACCAAGTAGTTTGCAGATGCAGTAGAATTGCAGATTTGAACGCTGGCATCCATCATGAGAGAACACCATTGTTATGTTTGACCTTGACAACCATCACCATTTCTGGCACAGAGGCATAGCCTTAATAGATTGGCAGACAGTAACAGGTCATCCACAACATATTTTTGTGGACAAGTCTTGTCTTCTTCACGCGGCCACCATTCATTACAGTTGCAAAATCATCATCTTATCCCTCTCAATTATTGCATGTTCCCTGCCATGAAATTTTGCAAGCCCTTGTATACATCCCCTCATATAGAAATAATTCATTTTTTTGGGCCAACCACAATCACATTGTAGGATTTAGCTAGAGTGTGACAAAAAAATTTGTATTCCTCAGATAGACCTTTCAAATGAGCTATTGTGCACCCCAAATGGAGATCGTATGCAAACATTACGCCCTTAGGAAGTTGACATACCAACTACTCCCATCGAGACCCGCAAACCTCTTGGCGTTTCATTTTCTGGGGTTAGGGTTTTTGATTTTCTTTATGTTAAAAAGTCCTCTTGAGCCTCATTTTAAACATCATCATCTTCTTGCAAATGAGTGTAGCCATCACATCTCTTCTCAGAGATAAGTTGCCACCATTTTAGCGAGTAATTCACTCTATAAGTTTACTGTTTATGTACATTCTCTCATTAATAAAAATTGTGCATTATTGTATCTCTATGTTTATTGCAATATCTATGTATATTTCATTGTTATATCTCTTCCTTCATTTCGTTCTCAAAATAATCTGGATCAACTAATTATATCTTTGTAATATGATCATTTTTATGATTAATAGAAGTATCATTTTCAAGAAAAAAATTCAAATACCCATAACATTTAGCTCTTGTTAACCTCCCTAGTGTACAACAAAAGGGACCATAACTCATATCATTGCACTAAACTTTTTGAAATCCTTGGATTGTTCACCATAATATAAATCTCCTAATTCCTAAACTAGAGATAATTGGACTAGTATTCTATTAAAATGTCATAGTTCTATATCCCCACTAATGTCAAAAAACAACATAATAAGTTATTAATTAATGACAAAATAATAGTATTAGGGATTTAAAATGGAATGGAATTAAACCTTAGAAACACCATTAAAGGAAGGAAACATAACATACATTGTAGGTACACTGAGTAGGAGGCTGAGGCGAAGCGGCAGGGCGAGGCAACTCAAGTTAAGATCAAGGATTTTGAAGCAACTTTGTCCGCACTTGAGTGACTCAGGATGAGTCACAAGTGAGTGTTGGGGGCATGTTGGCCCTCGACCAAGTTTTGAGGAAACCTTGGTCAGATTTGGCCCACTTTTGGACTTCGACATGTTGGTCGAAGAAGGAGCACCCATGCGTAGCTGAGATCACGAATCTCACCGATTTTGAGGGTTATGTGGACCCAGTAAAGGGTCCTCTAGGGTTTTGTAATGGGTTTATGGGATGTAATCCCATGGGATTTTCCCATGTTTAGGCCTTATTGTAAGGGTTTTTACAATATAAATAAAGAAGAATGTTTTGTAGAAAAGGGAGAATTTTGAATATAGTTCTGTGTGAACACGAGTGCTTTGTGAAAAGGCATGTATGTGTGGGACTATGATTTTGTATAAGGTGCAAATGCTGTGATTTGGATATGTGAATTTGACCTAGTTTTGGAAGGAGGATTTGGTGCTCAGTGCGCATATCTTATGTCTGGTGTGAGCCTCCACTCTGTGGCTTAGTGCACAAGAGTGAATGAATGTAATATTTTGACAAATAATAAAGAGGTGAAGCAGTTGGTGGACATATCCCCATCCTGGGGTGAACCACGTATATCTGGTGTCTTATGGTTTGCTTTGTGCTATGTTATTTCTGTCATAAGTCTGCATAGTGCTTTGATTATGCTATGTAATAGATATATATTTTGTGGCTTAAGTGCTTTACTTGTGTTAAGGGTAAATGAATGCTAGATATAACCTATAATGCTAAGTTCCAAGTGCTAAGGGTATATAGTCATTCATTATTACTCCATTGATCTATCTTTGGTTATGCTCTGCGATGTTAAGAAACTAATCCATGTCACCTTCTAATCATTAACAAAATACTTTACGAAGTGTTTTATCACATATCTGTGTCCCAGCCTGGTTACAGACACCTGCGTCCTATAACCCCCCTTGATTCTACCTTGGGTGAGACTTTGCTTGCTTCGCAGGTGTTGCCGAAAGGGTCAGTAGTCGGTGTTTTGTTGGTGTGCTGTTAAGCGTTGAGCCCTGGGTCTGCCCCTGTGCCAACACTATGCCACTGCATTAAAGGTCAGATTTGAGATTGTTTTAATTGAACTTGATTTCATTAAAGGTGAATTTGAAATGCTTATGGAGACTTGAATCCAAATTGAACATAACTTGGTGAAATATGTTGTTTATCTCATAATCCATTACTTAATGCATTCAATAAAACATAATTGCAGAAATAAAGGATGCATAAGGAAACTTGAGATGAAAGAACAACACATGACAAGAGATCACTATTGTTAATGGGGTTCACCAGTATGGCTATGTCTCCGGATCCACTAGAATACAAATCACTTCATTGCTTCTCCCAATGTGGGGCTGATTCTACTTTACAGAAAGGGCTACATCTTCTCCCAAATGAAAGGGCAACAAGGCTCTCCCAATGTAGGGGCTCACATACTCTCCCAATAAGGGGCTCAACTCTCCCAATTAAGGGGCTTACATACAAACCACACGCATGAGTGTTTGTTTCTCTCCAAAAGCCTTCTTTTCAATTTCTCTCAATAAAGAGGTTTAGATAATTTTTCCTATCTCCATAATCCAAAGAGACAAAATCCATGAATTTAGGATATAGTACCTACCCAAGGAAAAAAATGAGAAAGACCCTTAACTTCCTCCTTGAGACCAAGAATCCACTTGTAATAAAGAGAGGAAGAGTTCAAACCAACTCATGAGACCCTTAACTTCCTCCTTAAGACTAGGAAACCAATTTCCTTTTGAAATTATGAAACTAATTTGTGAGTTGGATTCTAACAAAAACCAATTTCCCATTTTTAAAAATAATATGTCAGAATTCCACTTACTCCGAGTATTCTTCTTTTTTTCCCTTAAAATTATGAAACTAATTTGTGAGTTGGATTCTCACAACTAATTTCTCGTTTTTACAATTAAATGAATAATATGTGAGATTTTCCAACTCTCTTCAAGTATTAACCATTTATTACAATTAAATCATTCATGATTAATTAATTATTCTTTACCAGTTATCATTAATTAGCATTTTAATGGTTTTTTCTCCATAATATGCAAAGTTAATAATTCCATATGTGAAGTGGAGATCATCTTGAATCACTACTCTACATAAATTTGATCAAAATTATAAAGACTATGAAGTTACAAGTAAGGCAAGGTCAAAATTCAAGAATATAGCATTCCTTTATTAGTCTCTGCCCTTCGGGATAGGGACTATTAGTAATCGGTTTTCCATATTTACACGCAAATCAATGCAAGGAAAACATTTTATCCAAAGTTTTCATGGATCGATATAATTTTCTAACTCAAACTTTGACTCACTTAATTATTTGAGGCTATGAAGATGGTCACTTTACATAAATTTAGTTGGAACTATAAATACTATGAAGTGATGGTCAATACAATATTTAAATACAAGCATGTGGCACTCCTCTATCCATAGCTTTACTCCCCATTTATAACTATAAATACTATAAAGTGATGAGCAAGACAAGATTGAAATGAAAGCATGTGGCACTCCTCTATCCCTAACTTTACTCCCCATTTATAACTATAAAGTGATGGGCAAGACAAGATTGAAATGCAAGCATGTGGCGCTCCTCTATCCATAACTTTACTCCCCATTTATAACTATAAAGTGATGGGCAAGACAAGATTGAAATGCAAGCATGTGGCGCTCCTCTATCCATGACTTTACTCTCCATTTATTTAGGAAATTGAGAATGTGTCATTACAAAAATTCATTTAATTATTTGGGAGTTCGGTGGTTGTGAAGGTCGTTATTATACATAAATTCAATAGAAACTAGACATCAAATTGGTGTATAATATTTTCTTGTTTCAAGTAAATATATAACTGTGGAGATATACATACTCTAATCTCTCTAAATTTGAACTTGTAACTTTTTAACAGAAAACTAATGTTTTTAACTATTAAACTCACTCATTAAACCCAACCACTTAAAAACTACAATGATTATGAAATGAAAAATAAATCAAGATTGAAATTAAAACCTAACATTGTACCTACATCATCACTGTGAGGAGGATTCATGGTGTTTGGTGCACTTGTAACTGCAATCACTTTTATGTTGATGGTCCAACCATGTCTTTATTGGAATACATGTTGTGTGGCATTAAGACACGTTGACGGCTTGGTTGGTTATTGGGCATGATCAGAGCCACCATGCTCTTGGAAGCAAAGTCGTTGGAGAGGGTCGCGATGTGGAATCTTCTCTAAATCCCATTCTCATCATTTTCCATCAAACCAAAAATATTGTAAGCCAGATGGACAGACAATGCTTCTAGTTGCAGATGGACAATCAATGTTTGTAGAGACATCCCATGGTAGGCAATGTACCTATGAGAAGTTGGGATTTTAATTGTTCAATGGAGTACCATTAACACCAAGTAGTTTGTATATGTAGTAGAATTGCAGATATGAACGTTGGCATCCATCATGAGAGAAAACCATTGTTATGTTTGACCTTGACAACCATCACCATTTCTGGCAGAGAGGCATAGCCTTAATAGATTGGCAGACAGTAACAGGTCATCCACAACATATTTTTGTGGACAAGTCTTGTCTTCTTCACGCAGCCACCATTCATTATAGTTGCGAAATCAACATCTTATCCCTCTCAATTATTGCATGTTCCCTGCCATGAAATTCTGCAAGCCCTTGTATACATCCCCTCATATAGAAATCATTCATCCTATCACTCCGTTTCCGCCCACCGCTCTGTTCTGGTACTGTTCTGTTCTAGTGTTGTCCTATTTCGATACTATCTATTACGGTACTACAAAAACATGTTATGATACCAGTTACCAATTTGGTACTGATGCCAAGGTGATATGATATTTGGCATGTGCTTAACATCATTTTCACTTTAGGTAATTGGAGGTATGAGCTAATCTCTTCAGGTTCTTTCTACCAAGGATCATTTAAGTATTGTGTTGAATTGTTTTTATTCTCATGTGCATCTTCCTCCTACATTTCTACACTCAACCCTAAGTGAATCATCTTTTCTATCCTTTAAGAAGATACTTTCACATTTAACTCTATATGATAATGGGTGCACATGTCTTATTACCTCATCATTTTGAAAAAAAATGATTGTTAATTGAAATATCCATTGAAAAGTGGTGACACCATTATTTCTAATACTAACCTAGTAGATTCAACAAGTTCTTATCCGAGTTTATATTTACAAGTTTCTCTTGGGAGGTATTGATGAAAACTTCATGTGGTGGACTGCCCTTGCAAAACCACAATGAACTTTCATGAGAACTCTAATCGGATTAACTAGAGGGACCTCTTAGTCATTATCCAAGATGTTCCATTATACATTGAACAATTGATATTTAAGTTGAATCTGGATGATGTCACCCTTGGGATAATTGCAAACAAATAATTATGTTCCTAATAACACTCCTGTACCACCTGCCTTCCTTATACTCTAAAACTATCAATGAACAATATACATCATTCTAAATATTTTGAGTAATATAATAAAAAGAAAGTATCAGGAAGTAAAAGTAAACCCACCGAGGTATTGAACATGCTTGTTGGCAGTGGGGCCATGCTTGTATCGTACTAAGGTAAACTCGTCAGGGTACTGAACATGCCTGTTGACAGCGGGGCTATGTCGGGTAAAGGGAGTTGAAAAACATAAAGTGACACACCTGAAACTGAACAAAAACCATTGGGTCTCATTATGAAGCAATCATTATCAAATCAAGGCTAGGAGATGACCTTTATCTCTCGGATGATGTTCCTAAGAACCTTTAAGTATCCACTTTAGGGTTCTATCTTTTAAAATAAATAGGTTAGCATGAGAAGTGGGACCCTGAGTATATGTAATTCACCTTACCTAAGAAAGAAGAGCTTCATCTCTAAAAACTTGGATAAGAAACGAGTTAATCATCTTGGGATGTATTCTTTTATGTGTTCCTCTCTTCAAATGAGATCTAAACTATTCTTATATCACTTTTATTTTAAAGGTAATCTAGTTAGGGGGCCTACTAGTCAAAGTCGTTATGAAAACTATTGGCCACTATCCTATAATCATATTAGAGTCACAACCACCCCTTTCTCCTAACTTTGATTGAAAACAGATTGGATAAGACCTAATTTCAAATCACTAACAGATCTAATCTATTACTCATGACTCCACTTTTTCATCATAACTACTTTTCCATGGGTAAGAAGTGTGAAGCATAGGCCAGGAAGTTTATATTGTATAACATGAACTTAGGAGATGAATAAGGGTGGAATGCCAAGAATGCTTGATCAAGTGAGGAGTACCATCAATTTTGAAATTTTGAAGATCATTGTTGCATGAGGACATGCAATGACTTAAGCATGGGGGAATGTTGAGTCTCCATTTTGACACCTTTATTACCCTATA
The DNA here is from genome assembly GCA_010110895.2 of Picea sitchensis. NCBI lineage: Eukaryota > Viridiplantae > Streptophyta > Pinopsida > Pinales > Pinaceae > Picea > Picea sitchensis. The sequence goes on from SNQJ01S0042396.1 coordinate 145,948, forward strand.
TTACCCTCTATTTGAGCCTATTCTACCTATGCTATGAGTATATACTTGAATGTTTCCTCCATAAATACACTTGATGGCTTTGTTCATGTGCATAAGAGGTAACTTATGATTAAAGCATGGTTTGTTTAGTTTTCTTGAGTTAATTCGATTAAATGCATGATTTTGTATGATCGTAATCGTTTGACTCTTAAACAACATTGATCTAATACTGCCTGGGTGCCTAATCCGGTACTAGCACATTTCGTGCTATTCTGGTACCAATTAATGAGCTTAATCCGATACTCATGGCTACGACTGTGCTAATCCGGTACTAAAACCCTATCTATAGGATTCTGGTACTAGATTTTCACCTCGATTTCCAGACATATATCACTGAATATCAAAATTTGGGGACATGGGTTTTGTCGAGAGAGGTGTTTTATTTCATAAAAGTGAGCCAGAATCCCAATATCTCACACATATTGAAATCCATCTCAGGGGGAACGATTCATCCTAAATCATTTCCATTTTTCCAGAAATTCTAGGATCATGCCCAAATTCGTGGGAAATTCATTTCCTTGATTAGATAAATGGTTGTACTCAACCTCCATTGATGGAAAATGGTTTTGATTTGGATTGGATTTTCTAGATCCAAATTTGTAATGTAAAAATCATATAAATTGAGTGATGGCTCTAAGCCAAAGGAGAGGAATTAGTATGTTGCAAATTGGATTTCTGAACCAACTCTTTTTGTAAATTCATTTGCTAAAGATCAATGGAAGTTTGAATTAAATTATCATGTGTGTCTCTTATCATTTAGCATCTGCTAATCTAAAATCTTCCATGTTGGCATCAACAAGGGCCCACCGATCCAACTTGGTAATCTCATTGTAAATTATTAGTATATATTTCTATTTCATATACTTGTTGTTTTGATTTCATTTTTGATTTCACTATTAGAATTGACTGCAAAGTGTGGTAGTACAGGAACAATTGGGAGTCCATAATTCAAATTACATAAGCCATTAAATGGAACATCTCATTAAAAATTATGTTTCATGTGTAGAAATGAAGTAATTTCCAGAATTGCAAGATTGCAAGATTGTATTAAATTTATGTTTGTGATGCATCAATTGATTTTGAAGAGTGTGCAGAATTAGATAAGAATTTCTTGCAAGTTTGATGTGAGTTGTTACAAGAAATGAGATCATACTTCATATCTCACCTTCATGCACCATATAATGAAGCCTCTAAATTATATTGACTATTTATGTACTACACAGGTTTGATTGGAGTGAATAGAGTTATGATTTCTTTTTCTCTAAGAGTGAATTGTTGATTACTGTTTTTAATTGCTACAGGGAACAAGATCTGAGTTCATCTCTTCGTTTCATGAGCCCCTAATGAACAAACTTGTCACCTAAGGAAGATCCTTTTGATTCACTATTTGCTTGAGAATTTTTGTTATCAGTTTTCTCTTCTAAGTTTGAAGTTCTGTGAAGCATTTAGATATCATAAAACAAAGTTTTAATTGTTGTTAGGTTAGTTCCTCTAGGAGATAGAATCAAAGTTCATATTTTCCTTTCATGAGCCATCAATGAATAGGTCCATCACCTAAGAAATAACTTTAGATCATATGCTTGTTTATGAGTTTTTCTTTCTAATTTTTGAATTGTGCGAAGAGTGTTATCTTTGAAGTGTGAAAACAAAGTATTGGTTTTAAATGGTTTTCTTGATTGAGCTATACTCATCAGACATAGGAACCTATCTATTATCGGCACATATAGTGCATCAACTCTAATGATTATGAATCTCGATCGATAATTTCTGTTTGATAATATATTATGCATATAATTGCACCAACAATACCTATTATTGTTCAGGGAACATCGACTGAAGAGGAATTTGAAGTCATTAAGTTTGTTGGGGACAACGCCCCTTTCCCACTTTTGTTAGGTAAGACTTGGATTGAGAAGAATCAGATCATAAGGAAAGCAGAGGAAGAGGCTACAGAAAATAAAAATCAAGAACCAAGGGATTTCATAGCTATGAAAGTAGACCGTGTAATAGAAGAACGAGAGGATAAGTCGAAGCAACAGAGCAAAGTAACAATGTAGGAGGGAAAAAAGACAAGAGAATTAGTTGTCAAGGTTGAAAGAATGCAAGAAGGCTTGAAGGACCTATCTATTAAATAAATAAGTATGTCCACTTAGGAATTGTTAAGAAAAGGGATATTAACTTCGGGCCCTCTGAGGGCACCTCAACAGTGCGAAGCCACTATGCTAGGGGAAGATAAGAATAAAAATGGAAAGAGGATTCCAGAAAAAATTAGAGAGACTTAGATAACAGGAAATAAGGCAAGGAAGCTCAATAAAAATAAAACTAAGTTGGAAAAGCTACAAGAAGCTACAGAAATCAGATGGAAGACTTCACAGACTGGAACCTCGCAGGAGGCAGGTTCGCAGGATTTGAACCTCGCTGGAATAACAGGTCTGCACAGAAGGGGACTTCACCATGACGAAGTTAGATGACCATTGGAGGCACCCCTAACATTATAATGATACTCCAGAACAGTTAGAAAACACATTTATGGGATGATGGACCACTTTTGGATGTTAAGACCATGCCATAACAGACAACTTTACATTAATGGAAGCATTTAATGGTTGTTGGAAGATCTGTCACGATCCCCCGCTTATTTAACTCATTGGTCATTGCGCTGGGACCAATTTTTTCTACCCATGATTGACTGAGTGAAGAAGAGAATTGTCCAAGTGTAGAGCTATGTTATCTGAAACTAGACCCCACCTGTCCGTTTGTCTACCCCACCTGTTTGTTAAAATCTAGAATGTTGGGCGAACCTAGTGAATTGGAGAAGTCTATCGAGGAAGTCCTTAAGAAGCTAATGGCCAACAAATCGATATTTGAAGGTATTCAAGCATCGTCGACTAGGGGACCGCAGGCTTCCCATTTGACCAGACGCCATTTTGGCTGTGTCAATCCCGTAATTGAACAACGAAGTATGCATCGTGATGATTTGGCTAATGCAAAGTAGATCCCATCGATCCTACCTGAATATATCCCACTTTTGGCTGACATTGTTAACCGCAATAGTATCCCCTGATATTTTGAGTACGTCGTCTTCACTGCGTACATTCTGAAGGGAATTCTCATAGTCAGGAGTCAGTTAGGACAGATCCCGCTATTGAAGAACAACGAATTCAATTTAGGAGATGGAAAGAACTATGCCATGTTGGCGCCCCACTGCTATCTTACGAAGAAAATTGGAAAGAAGCCTCGCCTCATATCATAACCATGGATTAAGGGGTTGGTGCAGTACACCGTGTTGAATGTGATGAAGATATCACATTTTGGCCACCATCAGGAGGTTAAGACTTGCGCTAAACTCCTACTGTCCTGCTATCATGGTGGATACTTATGGCTTGATAGGAGGATTAATCTTTATCCGATGTTGATCCATCGGATCACAGGCTTAAGAGTGAAGGGTCCCGACCCTCAATAGTTTTATCTAGGGAAGGCTTCAGATCATTATTTGGTGCAACACATAAAAGAAGCTTACGAAGAGGTAGAGAAAGGAAAGCGAGGTTACAAGGTAGCCTCTATACAGGATGGCGCAGTGTGCCTCGCTTGCCAACTCCTAGATGGAAAGCTAGTAAGGAAGAATTGCCCCACATAGGTCATCGGGTTCGTGGTGGACCTCATAGGAAAGTGTGTGGAGGGCATGCAAATGAACTGGGTGAACTACCTCATAAACGAGCTAGAGAAATATTTCCACGAAGCCTAGGACTTGGGATACAAATTCCATTACAGTTGGTTGATCATTTTTATTGCATTTGTTGCTTGCAAAATCCCTGAAGGAGCCACTTTTCCAGAGATCGAACCCTCAGAGCTGTTGGCCGCTCGGTTTTCCACCCCAGGGTACAACAATGACGTGAAGAAGCAGTGGTATTCTAAGGTCGTGTTTCATGGATATTACCAGCAATTAAAGGTTGCCATCAAATCGTTTCCACGCATGACACCTCGTAGCCTGCACCAGTACTGACCAATAGCAAAGTTTCGGGCTGATCCTCATTTTATCTACATCACTGCGCATAGAGATGAGAACCAGGAAGAATTAGAGTCATACTACAAGATGACATATGACGATATGGAGTAGATTACAAAGGAATGGTTGGAGGAATTTCTTGTACCTGTCGCCAATGCAGAATTATCCAACACTGACACCATAGGAAGCCCCACAGTTACACAGGTTGAGCATGTTGTACAATCCAGTGGGATGAAGAATAAGAAAAAGAAGGAGGAAGTCTAGGATATAGATAGTGATGAAGAGGACAATGCTTGTGAAGATAACGGGTCTACCTCACCAGGAGGAGGAGAAGATGAAGCAAAAGGACATGGAGGAGGACATGAGGGAGAAGAAGAGCAAGGAATAGGTGAAGCTACCACCCCTCCACCCGAGGATCCCCCCATTGGGACAATGACACCACAGAAGAGGAAGGTTTCTATGAAGAAACCTTCATAAAGGAAGAAGATGCACGCTAATAAGCCCTAGTTGGAAGTCACCCTCACGGATGATGAAATCAGTCTAGTCCGCGGAGCTATGGAGGATGCCTCTTAAGACATATTGTAGAGGTATGGAGAGAAGCAAGAGGAGTTATACAAAATAATTGAGAAGGAATTGAAGGAAGTACAACAATCTATTCGTTTGGTCCGCGCAGTACCTACTGCGTCATCTGTACCTTCCTCGTTGCAGACTGCAGAATTGGTGGATGAACCAACCCAATTGAGAACGCTTGCAGATGCAACAAAATCTCGATTCTAGAGAGCTCAAGAAAAAAAGGAAAAATCTATAGAAGCCTTGAGAAAGGATAAGGATAAAGTTCTTATGTAATTACGAGAAGTGCACGACAGTGTAGCATCCTAGGAAAGTGAGAAAGCAGAGCTTCAGGCGAAGTTTCAGGAGGGAAAATCCCAGCTATAGAGGGAAAAGGAGAATTTGCTCGCAGAGGGGGCCATGGTCAAATAAGCCGTAAGTAAATCATGTCAATCTGTGTCAGGCTTGGCACAAGAGGAGAAAGAGTTGATCGAAGTTCAAGTAGTGAAGCTCGCTGAGACCCTCCAACAATTTCAGGCTAGGATAATAGAATTGGAGGCCCAAGTAGTACAAAGCACCCTATAGGAGGTGCATGACTAGAGGGAGGAGTCCGCCAAGAACACAGTAGTAAGAATAAGATCCCTTGCCTCAGAATGTAAACAGTTAAGTTATAAGAGCTCCCAGACATATGAACGCCTCACCGAGGATCCAAATATGAGGAAACTAGAAGCGTAATTACAGGAGGTGCGACAACAATCATTTTCATTGCAGGCGCAGATGAACCTTCTCACCGCAGTTGAAAGAATGAAGAGATCCTAGGAGAAATTCTCAGTACAAAAACATATCACTTCCCTCCAGGGTAAGGTAATGGAATTCATGCAAAAGCTAAAACCTATGCAAGACGAAGCTTGCAAGGTGTTTGAAGAGATTGATGGACAAGGCTCACAACTAGATCAAGTGATTGCAGTAGTAGAACAATGCCTGGAAGGGCATGTTACAGAGAAGATGATCGAGGAGCTCACAAAACAGGAGGCTCAGGCGAAGCAACAAGTCGATGCAACTTGAGTTAAGATCGAGGCTTTCGAAGCAACTTTGCCGCAACTAAGTGACTCGGGATGAGTCACAAGTGAGTGTTGGGGGCATGTTGGCCCTCGACCAAGTTTTGAGGAAACCTTGGTAAGATTTGGCCCACTTTTGGACTTTGATATGGTGGTCGAAGAAGTTGCACCCAGGTGGAGCTGAGAACGTGAATCTCACAGATTTTTAGGGTTATGTGGGCCCAGTAAAGGGTCCTCTAGGGTTTTGTAATGGGTTTATGGGATGTCATCCCATGGGTTTTTCCCATGTTTAGGCCTTATTGTAAGGGTTTTTACAATATAAATAAAGAAGAATGTATTGCAGAAAAGGGAGAAATTTGAATATAGTTTTGTGTGAACAAGAGTGATTTGTGCAAAGACATGTATGTGCGGGACTATGATTTTGTAGAAGGTGCAAATGTTGTGATCTGGCTATGTGCATTTGAGCTAGTTTTGGAAGGAGGATCTAGTGCTCAGTGCGCATATCTCATGTCTGGTGCGAGGCTCGACTCTGTGGCTTTGTGCACATGAGTAAATGAATGCAAGATTTTGACGAATAATAAAGAGGTGAAGCAGTTGGTGGACGTAGCCGCATCCTTGGGTGAATAACCTATATCTGGTGTCTTATGGTTTTCTTTGTGCTATGTTATTTCTGTCATAAGGCTGCTTAGTGCTTTGATTATGCTGTGTAATAGATAGATATTTTGTTTCTTAAGTGCTTTACTTGTGTTAAGGGTAAATGAATCCTAGATCTAACCTATAATGCTAAGTTCCAAGTGCTTAGGGTATATAATCATTCATTATTACTGTGTCGATCTATCTTTGGTTATGCTCTACGATGTTAATAAATAATGCATGTCACCTTCTAAGCATTAACAAAATACTCTGCAAAGTATTTTATCACAGATCTGTGTCCCAGCCTGGTTACAGACACCTGCATCCTGTAACCCCTCTTTCTTCTACCTCGAGTGAGACTTCGCCTGCATCACAGGTGTTGCCGAAAGGGCTGATAGTCGGGGTTTTGTTGGTGCATTGTTAAGCGTTGAACCCTAGGTCTCCCCTGTGCCAACACTATGCCACTACATTAAAGGTCAGATTTGAGATTGATTTAATTGAACTTGATTGCATTAAAGGTGATGTTGAAATTCTTATGGAGACTTGAATCCAAATTGAACATAACTTGGTGAAATATCTTGTTAATCTCATAATCCATTACTTAATCCATTACTTAATGCATTCAATAAAACATAATTACGGAAATAAAGCATGCATAAGGAAACTTGAGATGAAAGAACAACACATGACAAGAGATCACCATTGTTAATGGAGTTCACCCGTATGGATATGTCTCCGGATCCGCTGGAATACAAATCATTTCATTGCTTCTCCCAATGCAGGGCTGATTCTAGTTTACAGAAAGGGCTACATCTTCTCCCAAATGAAGGGGCAACAAGGCTCTACCAATCTGGGGCATAATTCTCCCAATGTAGGGGCTCACATACTCTCCCAATAAGGGGCTCAACTCTCCCAATTAAGGGGCTTACATACAAACCGCAAACATGAGTGCTTGTTTCTCTCCAAAAGCCTTTTTTTCAATTTATCTCAATAAAGGGGTTTAGATAATTTTTCCTAGCTCCATAATCCAAAGAGACAAGATCCATGAATTTAGGATATAGTACCTACCCAAGGACAAAAATGAGAAAGACCCTTAACTTCCTCCTTGAGACCAGGAATCCACTTGTAATAAAGTGAGGAAGAGTCCAAACCAACTCATGAGACCCTTAACTTCCTCCTTAAGACTAGGAAACCAATTTAGTTTTGAAATTAGGAAACTAATTTGTGAGTTGGATTCTCACAACTAATTTCTCGTTTTTACAATTAAATGAATAATATGTGAGATTTTCCAACTCTCTTAAATTATTAACCATTTATTACAATTAAATAATTCATGATTAATTAATTATTCTTTACCACTTATCCTTAATTAGCATTTTAATGAATTTTTCTCCATAATATGCAAAGTTAATAATTCCATATGTAAAGTGGAGATCATCTTGAATCACTACTCTACATAAATTTGATCAAAATTATAAAAACTATGAAGTTACAAGGAAAGGTCAAAATTCAAGCATATAGCATTCCTTTATTAGTCCCTACCCTTCGAGCTAGGGACTATTAGTAATCGGTTTTCCATATTTACACGTAAATCAATGCAAGAAAAACATTTTATTCAAAGTTTTCATGGATCGATATAATTTTCTAACTCAAACTTTGACTCACTTAATTATTTGGAGGCTATGAAGGTGGGCACTTTGCATAAATTTAGTTGAAACTATAAATACTATAAAGTGATGGGCAAGACAAGATTGAAACGCAAGCATGTGGCGCTCCTCTATCCATAATTTTAGCCCCCTTTTATAACTATAAATACTATAAAGTGATGGGCAAGACAAGATTGAAATGCAAGTATGTGGCGCTCCTCTATTCATAACTTTACTCCCCATTAAAAAATAAATGAGAATTGAAATTAAGACCTAACATTGTACATGCATCATCACCGTGAGGAGGATTCATGGTGTTTGGTGCACTTGTAACTTCAATCACTTTTAGGTTGATGGTCCAACCATGTCTTTATTGGAATACAAGTTGTGTGGCATTAAGACACGTTGAAGGCTTGGTTGGTTATTGGGACAGACAATGCTGGAAGTTGCATATGGACAGTAAATGTTTGCAAAGACATCTCATGGCAGGTGATATACAGTTGGGATTTTAATTATTCATTAATGGAATCTTATTAACGCTGGCATCCATCGTGACAGAACAACATCATTATGTTTGACCTTGACAGCCATCACCATTTCTGGTCTGCAAATTCTCTACCTTACTAAAAATGAATTGTCAGGTGGCATTCCCACTTCTTTTCCAAATATCTCTACTTTGATTGACTTGAATATTTTCACTAACGATATCATTGGCATCGTTCCACAAGAATTAGGCCTCCTCACTAGTCTACAAATGCTTTACCTTCATACAAATGGATTGTCAGGAAACATTCCCACTTCTTTATCAAATATATCAAGTTTGATTGAATTGAATATTTCCACAAACAATTTGACTAGCAACATTCCACAAGAATTGGGACTCCTCACTAGTCTACAAATGCTTTACCTTCATACAATTGAATTGTTAGGCAACATGTAACACCCCATTTTTAATCCCCAATAATTGCAATGTATATGTACATATGTTAAATAGGTTGTTGAGCTAGTATGTTTTGGGATAGCTTGTAATGATTTAGGGCTAGCAATCCTAGCATTGTAATCTATATAGACATTGATTAAATAATAACACATCGCTAGTTGTGATATGAGAGGGATGATAACATTAGGGGGATATGAATCCAAAAGAGAGGGGACTAAAGGGGGTTGAGGGAAATATCACATGCCTAGAGTCCTATGTCATATTGCTAAATTATTTTTGTGATTAACCATCTATTTTTCTCTTTGACTTATTAAACACTCAATCATTGAATGCATGTAAGGGGTTGGTGGGAGAATTCACCTTCCTAGTTACGAGAGCATGGGATACGTACACTCATGGTGAGAATTGTACCATTGAATACATGTAAGAGGTGGGTGAGGGGGCCACCTCACATAGTTATAACAACATGGGTTGAGTACAGTCATCTTGGGGAATTGTGAGACTCAAACATGCATGGGATAAAAAGAGAAGGAAATTCGAGTAGAGGGTAGTCTGGTGTTGAAAAGAGAGGGTAGCCATACTATGTATGTGAAAAAATCTTGTTGGATCTAGAATTGTGCTCAGAATAGGGTTTTCATGCATGTTATGATATTTCTATCAAGAAATTACCAAATAGTGTGTTTAAATGTTTTTATGAAAACTCCATCTATGGTTGGAAATTCCTGGAGCCCCCAACCAAGATATTCTTGGCCAGTCTATGTTGGAGCCCTAGAGGGGATGAGGATTGTATGAGGGACTTGGGAGCAGAGAAGGAAATCCTATCCTTTAGTTTGTGGAGATTATTGACGGGGAAGAGACATGGGTGGTTGGAATTATTGTAGATGTGTTGTGAGGACTCCAATTGCAGTTGGGTTTCGTGGATCCCCCAACTAAGAAATTCCTGGCTAGTATGAGTTGGAGCCCTAGAGGTGATGAGAATTTTTTGAGGGATTGTGGATCATAGAATGAAATCCCATCCCTTGTGTTGTGTAGACTAATGGGGAAGAGAGTTGGGTAGTTGGAATTGCTGCAGGATTTGTGTCACTATGAAATTCTTGGGTATTGGGTAGTTTATGTGGACTATAGCCAGTCATATTATTATGTTTGTCCTTTTGGACTCATAGACCTAGCACAAGGGTGGCCTATTCTTGAAAGAACTGGAGCAACAAATCCTACGGCTGGGAGGAATGTCCCTTATACATAGCCAGTTGGTGATATTTACCTATAAGATAAGTGTTATGTTTTTTGTGTTATTTCTAGTTGATTGATTGTTTAAAATGTTGTTAAGTTTAGTGAGTGTTTCATGATTTCATCATGAGATGGCTTGTCATATTGCATGCATATTTCGTTACCAATGAATAGTATCAAAGTCGTGTCTTTTATGGGTCTACTACTAATTGGTATCATAAATGAAATGGTAGTAATGTGACTCAACGTGGGATCTAAGTACATGACAGAGTGGTATTAGAGCTATGGTTCTAACACCGAACCAGTTTAGGCCAGAGACCAACATGAATTTGATAAATTCATTGTTGCATATTTTTATTCTATGTTGAATGTGGGGAAAATGAAAAAAACTCAAAGTGAAATTCCTAATTTTCTTAGCAAATTAATGTTTAAATATGTTTATAGTCATCGAAGAGATGATTAATGGCATCAATTTAAAAATTTTAGAGTTAACTTTTTCCTAGAAGTTTGAATTTGGTGCTTTTGTGGTAGCTGTGAAGTTTGGTGAAATCAACAACCCAAATCACATTTGATCTTAAGATCAACAATCTAGATTCATCTCACATTTCATCAAAAAACTCCAATTTAAATGAGCTCATCAATGGAAATAAAAATTATCTTGTCTATAGAAATGGAGTTCACGAGTACACAAAAATTTTAGTTCATTGATACATAAATTTTTCAGCTGGTCGATGCACAAAATTTTATGTTCGCTAATACACAATTTTTTCAATTAGCTGATGTGCAAAAATTTCTGGTTTTCCGATACACAATTTTTTCAATTGGTCGATGCACAAAATTTTTGGTTCATCGATGCACAAAATTTTCAGTTTGCTGATGTACACAATATTTTGTTTGTAGATGGAACAAAATCATTTTTTCACCAATAGAACATAATCATTTGATTGTTGATGGAACAAAATCATTGTTTACTGATGGAAAGAAATTTTAGTTCACTAATAGAAAGAAAAATGACTTCGCCAATGAAAAAAAAATCGAATCATAGATGAAATATGAAGTTGGTCATCAATGCAAGGTAGCAATGGAACATTGAAAAGGGGGAAGGTGACATGGCCTTTATCATAGGATTCCATGTGGACACCAATGCCACATCAATAACCAAATGCCATGCCACGTCAACAAGACGACGGCATATTTAAAAAAAAAGAAAGTTTGGAGCTAAAATATTGTTAACCATAATAGGAGAGTAAAATCTAAGAACCAAGTAAAATATCAAGGGTAGGTCCATAGTGAGGAGGAATACAAAAGTTCTTGTAAGTTTCACTGGTCAATTCTGCTCCAGTTTTCCAGAAATTGAAAATTAATGTTTTTTGAAGAACATGCTATTACTCCTTGATAGATACCCTATTGTTGATGATATTTTTATAATGAGTTTGGGAAGAAGACATGAAAATACCCAAAGGAGCATTTGGAGAAATTCCAAGGGATTTGGAATGGAGACATAAAAACAAGCCAAAATATACTATTCGAGGCCTCTTTTTGGGGATTTTTTAGATCTTTAGAGGAAAATGGATCCCATATCACAAATCTAGAACATTGTTTACTCCAAATTCTACCTCCTCAACAAGCTATATAACTTTGTCTTACTAAAGTTCTCCTAGTTTTGGTTCGTTTGGGAGATAGTAGTTTTTGGACAAAGTTGAAAATTCCAGATTTATACAAAATTTGACTGGAGTATCATATTTCTAGTATGAAAGTTGTTGTGTAATTATAATCAGGAATACTATCTATACCTAATAAAAACAAATTCTGATTCTTGACATATTTTCTTTTACAAGTGGAAAAAGTTGGCCATCGAGATTTATTGTACCAGCTAGACAAGTATAGAAAAGGGGAAAAACTGTTGATTTAAGAAATCCATAACTTTCAGATCAGAACTCAGTTTGACACATGAGTATAGTCATTGGAAATATGAGTTAAAGGAGTTTATTTTTGAACCCTCAAAACTTCGATTGGTGCATCAATTTTCTTCTCCTAATTAATGAAAAATTTACAATATGCATAATTTCTAATAGTAATTGTTGCATGCACATTTTTACAGAATCAGAGGTACAAAAATAACAGATCAATATCAGTATGAGGACTAGAGATATGGATGATGCACAAGGTTCTTAAAATAATGAGCATGATATTAGAGGTCTAAATATCATCCCAAGAAATGTAGAAACATAGTCCAATGGCCATAGAAGCAAGGTATAGTCAGTAGAGCATGTTGATACAATGAAAATCCTGATGAAGGAAGTGAGGAGCTATAGAGGATAAAATGAAAAGTTGATAATAACTCAAGAGGAGTAGAATAACATTAATACTTAGCTTCTACAAAGTTTTAGTAACTTGCAAAGACAAATCAATAAGGATTCCAACACAAGACATGCAACCAGTGCATGACATGCAATATATTACACGTCTCATCAAAGGAGAGATGAACATAGATGGTCTACGAACTCAAAAAGAGATTTTAGGAATTACCATTCACGAAGGCATTCAGCTAGAAGAGCACATTCATTTTCGGGATCAAAGAGCAATCTATGTTTGTCTTCTATAAGGCATCAAAGGAGAAGGTCCTAGTTGGGTTTTTTTGCAAGGAATGTTCAAGAGAATCAAACCACCTACATTTTATGGAGAGAATAGGAAAGGAGAATATGTTGAAGAATGGTTGTTGGTAATGAGAAATATTTTCATCTGTATGATTATTCGTCAAATTAGGAAACAAGGATTGTCATATATCATCTTCAAGAGAAAGCTTCCATGTGGTGGGACCAACTGAAGAAGGTCAAGCATATTTATGAAAAGAAGCATTTCAAGAAGTATTTCCAGCAACAATACTTGTCAGAGCATTACTATGATAAGAAAATGCAATAATTATTCAAGCTTAAGCTTGGAAACATGACTATGGAGGAATATGAAAAGAAATTCTTAGAACTTTTGAGGTATGNTTCCAGCAACAATACTTGTCAGAGCATTACTATGATAAGAAAATGCAATAATTATTCAAGCTTAAGCTTGGAAACATGACTATGGAGGAATATGAAAAGAAATTCTTAGAACTTTTGAGGTATGTGGTTTTCATCAAGGTTGATAAAGATAAAATTTAGATATTTTTAAGTGGTACCATCATTCTACAAGGATAAGATCCAATTTGATGAGACAAATACTTTGGGGGAAACCCAAGTACTTGTATGAGCAAAACAAGGGAAGACCATCTTTTCGAAAAGATTGGGATGAGAAGAATAAAAGAAGGATGGTTAAAAGGAAGAAAGGATTCAAGCCACCTTTCTTGAGGAATAATTAAAATTCATATCATCAATTGTGAACATGGTCATCATGGTAGGAAAGGATAGAAAAATAAGTTGGAAAGGAAAACATAAATGCAACATTTCGGTGTGCTGAAATGTTAATTATTGAGGAAATCATGGATGAGTAATACAAAGGTGACTGACTCGAGAAATCATGGATGTCTTTTTTGGCATCCATTTTTGTATCCATGCTTGCCTCCACTTTTGCACCCAAGTTTGTGTCCACTTTTTCATCCTTTCTGCATCCTTGTTTTAGGCTTTTGTTTTATAAACTCACTCTTATAAAATGAAATTACTGCTCATTTTTTCACTTCATATTTCGACACATTGATGATAAATACACTTTTTTAAAACTATTTTAGGCCCATAATGCATCTATTTGATAAGTTTCATTATTTATTCTCTAAGGATAAACAACTTACCCAATATGTATATAAATAAATCTTAGAGATGGTATTCAACATTGTTTTCACCTTCTTCTTCATGAGATTGTCCTTGAAGCTACCAAACTATCTCCTTGAAATGCTCATCTTCTATGTATTCCTATTTATATGATTCATACAAGCAAAGGATCCATGTGCATAAGAGTGCCAAATGTTGTAATATTAGGTGCTAATATTAGGTGCATGCAGATATCTTGTCCTATGCAGAGTGGGTTCTTGTGGCTCTATGCTTGTAGAATATTGTAATAAGACAATAAAAAAGAGAAGAGTTGGTGGACATAGCCCCACACTGGCGTGAACCACGTATATCCTGTGTTGTGGTTTCTTTGTGCATTATAGTTGTTATGTTATTGATGTGATGTATTCTTAGTGAAATGATATGTTTTAGATGCATCTGATATAATAGCTTAGTGCTTAGTAATGTGAATGAATGCTATATATGATATATTTCTATGTGCTAAGTGTTGGATGTATTATATCTTGGTGAATACTCCGTTGCTATATAACTAGGATTTCAATCTACGATGTGAATAAGGGTTAAATGATGATGAATGTTAATTGCTAAGTGCTATGTTAAGTGTTGTAATCACATATCTGTGTCCCAGCTAGGTTGTAGACACTTGAGACCTACAACCACCCCTACCTCTACCTCGGGTGAGACTTTATCTGATTTGCAGGTGTTGTCAAAAGGGCCGGTAGTTAGGGTTTTATTGGTGTGTTGTTGAAGTGTTGAACCATGGGTCTGCCCCTGTGCCAATAGTCCCAATGCCCCTCTCAATTGGAACACTGTTTTTGGTGGTGGTAGGTTAACAATTACTGTAATCTTAGCCAGATCTACCAGCAAGCCTTTCTTGCATACTATATGGCCCAATAGTATCCAAAAAGGTGTTCCGAAGATGCACTTCTTGATATTTAACGATATCTGACACTATTTGAATCTTTCTAATATTATCCATAAGACCTCTACATGGTCTTTCAATAGACTATATATTGTCCAATTGTGTAGATATACCTCTAAAAACAGGTGGTTAAACTATTTAAATGCATTTATGACTACTCTGGAGAATATTGTTGGTGCATTCTTCAGTCCAGACGACATGACTATATACTAATAGGATCCCCATTCCATGGAAAAAGTGGTCGTGTATCTCTCTTTTGGTGCTATCTTGATCTGATGGTATCCTGCAAATCCATCAGTGACTGAATAAGCTTTATGTCCTCCTACATTATCTAAGACTTCATCTGTGAACAAAGTAAGGAACAGGTCATGTACGCACACATCATTCAACTTCCTCAAGTCGACACATATTCTTATCCCACCTTGTTTCCTCTCCTGAACTACCATTGGGCTTACCCATTCAGACTCTTCTACAGGTTCTATGATTCCAACCTCCAACATCCTATCGATCTCAATTTTGACTTTTTGCTTATAGATGAGGTTTAGTCTGTATGGTTGTTGTCTCATCGGTCTTGCCTCATCTCTGAGCAGTATATTCATATCGCCTAGATCTCCTTCTATGCCTTTCATTTCTTGGAACATTGTTGGGAACAAGTCGTTGTACTCATGCAGTAACTCTGTTATATTTTCCACTGTTTTCTCATCCCAATAGTCTCCAATGTTGGCCATTTTGGGATTCTCAACTGTCCCGATGTTGAATTTCTTCACCTTGATTGACGTAGAAATTACTTATGATTCTAGAGGTGGAAATTCCACTTCTCTCTCACCTTCAACTTCCTCAATATGAATATCATGCGGGTCATCTTCATCTGGTGCTTCCTCCTGCAAATGGTAGCATGACAATAGTTCTTTCATTGTCTATCTGTTTTGCTATTGTTATTCTGTCATAAGTTCAACTTCTAGTTCCTTCATTAATATCACCCCTCTTATTTTTTTAAGTGTTTCATCTATGTTTGGGTTCTCATTCTCAAATGAGAAAGTGATTGTAAAGTTCTACTGTAATATTGTCCATCTCGTAGTTCCTCTGCCTAGTTCTTAGTCTGTATACCAGTTTGTTGGGATGCCCTCTAATGTGTGCAGGAAATGGTGAGGCCATTCCTATGGTGGTGTAATTTTCCATCACACTCTGCACTTATCCAAGTGTTCTGCTATTGCTCCATGTCCATCATATTTCTGCAACTGGTTGCTTTCTTGTTCTGTGCCAAGCTTAATGCTTAGTAACCGCTTACATTGGTACCAGTCCTTGACTGTTTCTTTGTACACACCCCACCATCTTGTAGGTGTTTCCTTGAGT
Organism: Picea sitchensis; assembly: GCA_010110895.2. Classification (NCBI taxonomy): domain Eukaryota; kingdom Viridiplantae; phylum Streptophyta; class Pinopsida; order Pinales; family Pinaceae; genus Picea; species Picea sitchensis. Next base: position 162,097 of record SNQJ01S0042396.1, read on the forward strand.
GCTATATATAAGTCTAAGTGATCCAGGTGGATATCGGTGGCCACCCACCTTTTCCAGCTAGCTCAAAATAGTTTTTTGGCAATTTTGGCAATTTACTATTTTTAACAGTTTTTAACTTCCAGGGCCATTTTGAGGCCCTAAACGAAGTTCTTGGGAAAATGGGGAGAAATATGGAATTTCCTTTGATATTGCCTCCAAAATGAATCTCCTCAACGATACCTTTCCAACGGGCTATCATGCTCCTAAAACAGAGACCATATGGAAAAGTTACGACCCCGAGAAGTTGATGTACTAACTTACCCAAATGGNGTTTTTGGATGTCTAGGGTTTTTGGAATTCCTATTTATTGTAAAAAGGCTTTCATATCCTCATTGTAATCATCATCTTACAAATGCGAGTAGCCGTCACATCTCTTCTCAGAGATAAGATGCCACCATTCTAGCGAGTCTTTCACTCTGTATTTTTACAATCTCTGTACATTTATTTCATTAATAGAAATCATGTATTACTATATCTTTGTATTTATAGTTGAATCTATGATACATTTATGTTATATTATTTTATATCCGAGATATCTCTGTGCATTTGTTTATTATATCTCCGCTCTCATTTTGTGCCGAAAATAATCTGGATTAGTGGTATCAGAGCATGCTACTCTTGATCATTTTTCATTGCATGTCCATGATTGGTTCTGAGTATAGAAAGTTGGGTCTCGAGCTTGTCTCTCTTGAGGATAATCACTCTCTCACACCTAAGAAACCATCAATGGTGGAAGAAAATAAAAATGACAGAGCAGAGAATTCTATCAATCTGTTGCTTGAGCAAGCTCTCACACGACAAAGGGACGAAATGATGGAGAATTTTTCCCACATCCTTCAACACCTGTTGATAGAAATAGGTGCATATTCATAAAAAAACCACTTTGGAAGAACCTCTCCTTTCAAGGTATAGGTTAATTTTTATATTCTCATATTTGAAGGTCAGATAGATGCGGATGCCCTAGACAAATGGTTAAATCTGTTAGAAAGTTATTTATGTGTTCATAATTTTTCTGACAAGGAAAATATCACCTTCGCACTCCTTAAAGCTCTCCTCCATGTCAAACATTGGTAGGAAACTTATTGGGAGAAAATTTCCACAGAGGAGTCTGGAATATATGGGACTGAGCCCACTTGGGATTTTTTTGTGGATGCGGTATGTTAGCACATATCTTTGTAAAGGGGGTGTTTTTCCTAAGGATTTGGCCCCTAGGTGGAGAAAATGCGAGAAAAGGGATTTAAAAACCCACCATATGAATTTTATCCAATTTCTCCAAGTGCAGAGTTGACTCTCGCCCCTCTCGATCCCGATGAGGCAGTTATGAAGGTGGGGTAGGTGGTTGAAACATCGTCTCCCCCCATGAATGGAAAGTCAGAAAAGTCTGACCATGAGGCAGTTTGTTAGCCTAGACAGTATAAGCTTGCGTGCAACATAGCAGCTGCATGGGTAGTCTGACAGGGAAATTCCATACGTAAAAATTTGTGTCTGACAGAAAGATGCGTGCGTAGAGAATACTGCATGCACAGTATAACCGAGAAGACACAATGTATGGAAGAGAATCTCGAGCAAGCCTCTAGTGGGAGAAATATTTTGAGTATATATATGTAGTTTTTAGTCCTTTTGAAAGGAGGTTCTGGGTTGAGCAGAGCTCCCAATTTTGTAATGCTTGTGATGGCAGAGTTGTTCTCTAGTTATGTAATCAATTTGATACTTTCATGTTAATATAAGTCAGTTTCCTATTTCTTTCCATTTTGTCTGTAAATGTTGTCTGAAACACTCGGGTATGGAAGATCCAGCCGAGGATTGTTATGCTGTTATGATGTAGGTTTGATCATGGCAGTGTCATGATTAGTTTCATTCATTTCCATGTGTTGTCTTTTACCTCTCACACTGGATGGCTCGGGCATGGAAGATCCAGGTGAGCTATCACAGTTGCAGGATGATGGAGGTTTGATCATTCTATTGTTGTGATTGTGTTACTTGCAACACATTTCGGTGTTTGAAGCATGAACTCAAGACTTCTCTTGAGTTTGAGTTTTTCATCTTCGAGTTGTTGGAAGGCCAGATTCCCATAGTGGCCTCATTCACTTCTCTCACTAAGTCTTCCCTCTGCTCTCACTTTAAATCAATTTTCCTAAATGAACTTAATGTGTCCCTCAGGTCCCTGTGCATTTCTTGTCCGATTTTGTGTTGAACATCATTCAGATTCTGAGTTTTGTCCATTGACCTCCATCCATATACACCAACATCCACCTAAACTCTGATGGGTAATGGGCTTACCTTCTTTGCAATCAGAGGGTGACTTCCAGTGCTAACATTTATGGCATTGTTTCTGGGGAACAAATTGAAGACATTTCCCTGGGTATAATGACAATGAGATTTTGATTTTGAAGGTGCATTAGTTATCAGAACCATTGAAGATTGCATTAGCACCATGCGACTCCACTGTCTCGACTCCACGGTTTCAGTGTGGTTTCCTATGGCTACATCTATAGCCCCTGGGAGAACACAATGATCAGATCTGGTCTTTGATGGTGAACAAAGACAAGACACACTCGTTCTGCATATCTTTCACCTGGCGACTTCATGCTTAAAGAATCAATTGGCAACTCCACTGGTCTAAAATGGAAAAAATCATGGGTTGTAGGTTTTCTCCTTTTAATTTTTTTGTTGTTCCTTCTTTTCCTAATGTTTTGCCTACTGTGGATTAATGGGGTGATTATTTGCCCATATTTAGAGAGAGCAAAGAGGAGAATCCTTCTCATCATCTTCGTAAGTTTCATGAACTCATGCATCAATGGGAGATACATCATGAGTATGTATTATTAAAAATGTTGATGATCACATTATCAAGAGATGCTCGTGAGTGGTATGATTCCTTACCCCCTGTGAGCATTTCCTCCCTTAGAGAATTTCATGCAGTTTTCAATAGGCACTGTCAAAGGTTTTATTCCTTTGAGTTTATTTTTCATAATTGTTGTGAGAGATATGAATACCATGATCAAGATATGGTTGTGTCTAATGAAGGCCATGAGGATGAGGACCATGAGGAGGAAGAATATGCTTTGGGTAGGCTGATGGAGCTGATAAAATCACTCTCTGCCGAGATATAAAGGTTCAAATTTGAGGAAAGCGTAGAGGATTTTCCAGTCCTTGAAACATATGGTCTTGGCAGCCCTATTGATGATTGTAGTGTTGAAGATCTCATAGTTGTAGAGGCATTAGTTTCTGCCCCTGATGAGCCTATTGTCTCATATTTAAAGGAAGAAGCCATTGTGGAGGAGGATTTCTCTCTTTTTCTTCATGAGATTTCCCATGATGTGTTTACATTTGGGATTGAAAAGAAGGATCGAGAGATCGTTCCAATTTTGCAAAATGGAGGAATTTTGTGCTCACCCAGCTTTGACGATTATTCAGATGAAGAGAAACAAATACCTACATCACATATTGATAGAGTGGGGAGAAACCAACCTGTATATCATCGCTATGAATCAAGTTCTATGCTGGATATGTAGGATTTCAAAGAACATACAACAGAGCCCTGTCCTCTATTCATTAACAAAAAATTATCATGAGGAAATCAACCATCCTGGGTTTGCAGAAGACCAAGAGAAGAACTTTCCCATGGGTCCTATTTATGATGATTATGACTTTGATCCTTGGAAGAGCCATGAAGAAGAAAAGGAGTAGCAGAAGGGGAATTTTGGTTCCTGTCCTGAACCTGTAAGTGAGCAGCCATTGCTTGAGAGAAGTCAGCATGCATCATCCTTTAACCCACCTGTGCTTACGAGAGACATTCAACCATGTGTGATCAATTGTGGAGCATAGTAGGCTTTCTGCTACAAATTTTCTGGAGTTTTCCACTCATTCTATGAACTTGTGGGGTAGTACATGCAGTTGCATTTCCTCCATGATTTGAAGCCTCCAGGTTTGATCCCACCATTTCCATCTGGAGGAAATATGAAGGATGTAATCATTTTTCTGTCATGATTACATCATCTGTTATTCATCACTAACAGAGTAGATGAGCTTCCAGTTAGGAAGTTACTTGAATGGCTATGGCAAAAATTTGCTTTCACCTAGCACTATGTAAAAAGTCAATTAGTATAGGAATGTACATAAATAAGATCCTTCGAAGCCCATGTATTTGCTTTCGTTTAGAATAGTGTGTTTGTCGGCCTATAGTCCTCATCAGAACGTTTTTGAGCTCAACTCCATATCCCAATGTAGAAGGTGTCTGGAACTACTGAAGATAGTAGAGCCTCACAGGGAGGACTCTATCCCCCATGGATCCTAATGTTAGCACATATATTTGTAAAGGGGGTGTTTTTCCTAAGGATTTGGCCCATGGGCAGAGAAAATGTGAGAAAATGGGTTTAAAAACCCACCATATGAATTTTATACAATTTCTCCAGGTGGAGAGTTGACTCTCGCCTGTCCTGATCCCCATGAAGCAGTTATGAAGGTGGGGGAAGTGGTTGAAACATCGTCTCCCCCCATGAATGGAAATTCAGAAAATTCTTAAAGTGAGGTAGTTCGTCAGCGCAGACAGTCTAAGCTTATGTGTGACAAAGAATCTACATGGGCAGTCTGACATGGAAAGTCCCGACGTAAATATTTGCATCTGACAGAAATATGTGTGCGTAGAGAAGACTGCATGCACAGTCTAACCGAGAAGACACAACGTATGGACAAGAAGCTCCAGCACGCCTCTATTGTAGTGGTGAAATATTTTGAGTATATATATGTAGTTTTGATTCATTTTGAAAGGAGGTCATGGCTTGAGAAGAGCTCCCAATTTTATAATTCTTGTGATGCCAGAGTTGTTCTCTAGTTATGTAATCAATTTGAGACTTTCATGTTAATAGAAGTCAGTTTCCTGTTTCTTTCCATTTTGTCTGTAAATGTTTTCTAAAACACTCGGGTATGAAGGATCCAGCCGAGGATCGTTATGTTGTTATGATATATGTTTGATCATGGTGATGTCATGATCAGTTTCATTCATTTCCATGTGTTTTCGTTTCCCTCTCACACTAGATGGATCGGGCATGGACGATCCATTTGAGTTGTCACAGTTGCATGATGATGGAGGTTTGATCATTCTATTTCTGTGATGGGTTCAATAAAGATATTACTTATTTCTTATTTAATCAATCTTATGAACTGAATAATGAGATAACAATCATTAGTAGTTAAAACAAACTTGAATCAATAACAACCATCAAAGTACAGGAAAAGAAGTAAATGGAAATCTGACATCAATAGACGAGAGGAACTTGTGATCTGTATTATATCATATGAAAAGTCTATTACAATATGGTGTAGCTTCAATCTCTCTAGAATCGACCCCTCTCCCTTCATCTGAAGTTGTTGGCTTTATAGCCTTTACAAAAGATTTCTAGATCCAAGAAAACTGGATCAAATATGCTAAATATGGAAAGTCAAAACAATATTCATGAAAATAGGAAAAGATCCTATTAATGTGGTCAACCTTTATCTGGATATTCTTCATGTCTTTGACAACTGCAACAATCTTTGACACATTCAACAACTAAGCTGAAATCTCCCTTTGACAACTAAGCAATATCTTAGCCAAAAATAGAAAAGCTCCACTTGGTCTTCTTGTATTATTATATGCCTCAAAATATGGAAAAGAAAGATGATTTATATTCCCTTAATTGTTATCCTTCATAAAAAACCACTCTCACATGCTCTGGAAACAAGAAGACCCGATCTGGGCAAAATTAAGAGCACTCTGCCATGTTCTGCACTTTCGGTGGCTAAAGAGCTAAAATATGAACCTGTAAGCCAACGAAAGCTCTCCTTTTGGTGGATAAATACAACTTTGAATGCCTACCTAAGCCACTGAGAGAACAGTTTGAACATTTATCATTATCTTACTATAAATGATTTTTCACTTGAAGTGCCTCGATTGATTTTTTCTTTAAATGATGGAACTGCTGCTAAGAATGTGGATCTAGAATCTAGATTGATCTTTGATCAATAATTATTGTTTCCAATTGTTCAAGATTCACCCCAAGTTGAAGGATGTTGCTTATAAAATCACAAAATCTCGTGTGAGTTGCTGAACAAGGACTGTATACTCAACTTGTTGTGATGGAAATTCATTTGCTTGCTGATGCGCTTAGTTACTGAGTGAATTGATCCCTGATCTATAGTTTTCAAGAAGAAAATAGAGCATAAGGAAGATAGGGAACTCAGTTACTGTAGAATATTTGGTCTTGGGTCCTAGCTTTCACTTTGCTTCAGCTTTCATGATGACCTGATCATCATAGGAGTATGCTTTATGGGCATCAACTTCTAGCAACTTTGATGAGAAACATAAGGCATTCCCAAGACTGCAATAAACAATATGTTTATTAATCCTGACTAACACATATACCATCATCAGGGATAATCTCTTTTAATGAAAACATAATTGAATACAAGGGCTTCAGTCAGGCATATTCTGGGTTTCTGATGCTCTGGTTCAGGGAGTACAATCTCCTAGGATCTTCAAGCTTCGTTGACCTTTCTGCATCAATGAATGCAATTTTTCCTAAAGCAATATTTTTTGCAAGATCCCTTTGTAAAATGCTTCAAAAACATCTTTTCCTTGAATAAACCTGAATAAAACAAGAACTTTGTCTACGATATTATCTAACTCCTTATGTGAAGTACCTTTTATATAATACATTTTGCAACAAACCCATATAGGACTTCTTGAGATTATGCCAGGAAGATTCTTTTTCAGAAAGGCCAAGAATATATCGATATTAATAGATTGGAACTTGAAATTATGGATATACTATTTTAGAAATTCATCAAACATAGGGCATCCAAATTTAATGTATAGATGATCTAGAAAACAAACCCATAATCATGAACATATTACATTAGTTTAGTTGTGCACTTAGACAACAACATGTATGCACCATTCAAGGCTTCACACCTTCAAACAAATTAATGATCTGTTGATGAGATCACTGCCTGTATATCTGTGCGCTATATAAATTGACAGAGGGTTTGCTTGGTGGTGAAAAAATGAAATCTTACAGCTTGACGCAAATTTCTTTGTTCATAGCTCTTCCTCATGAGCCGATAACTGGCAATGAAAATCCTCATAAGATCTCCTGTTGTTCTCTGCAATAAACTCCAATAATGATGATTTTCCATGCCACTGTGTCAAAAAGAATTATGGATCCAACTCTTGTGCAACATGCATGAAGGAATTTCTTTAATCATCACATTCACTTGCGTCTTGACACAAGAGAGCTTAGAATCCCCGACTTGTCAAATTCCAAAATTCGAACTATTCTCAACCCAGGGCACCTGCGCATGCATCTGTCACCCAACTAATGTCTGTTGTTGTAGACTTATGTATTGGCTTATGCGTTGGCTTGTGATAAGTTTATGTGTTGCATGGTAATAATGACTTGCTGCCTACGCACTTGAAAAGCTTCTCGATCCCTTGTATTCAATAGATTCCTCCTCATGACTTGGCACTCAATATACCATGTGGAACAACTCCACAACAACACCAGCCTGAAAAGATGTCCAAATGGTATCAGGCTCGACACTCTGATGGGCTTTGGGATTTCAACGTGGTATTGACCTTAGATTTAGCATGAGAGTTAGGCTTTGTATTGAACGCACTGGATATGCAGACCTGGAATTGGCATATGTGAACATGTGGCTTGGCCGATGGGACCCTAAAGTTTTGGCTCAAAGCCATCAAACCCGGGAGGCTAGAATACAGGTTTGGTATGACAAGACTCAAGACTTAGACATAATAATTTAGGCATGTAATTTTGAAAGTAGGATTAGACTTACGATTCTTTAAAGTATATCTTAAGGTTAAACAACTTTAAAGTACACACCTCTTTTAAAAGAAGCTCAATGAAAACTAGGAAAAATCAAACCCAAACGAATAAACTAGTTCGAGAGGGTAAAATTTTATTTGCAGGTCTGGTCAAAGAGTTTGGAAAAAATTGATCAACAGGAGATTTGATAAAGAATTTGGAAATTATGACACTGGCCAGAAAACTGAGAAATGAGGGTATTAAATAAAAGTTGAGAAAACACTCCAAAAATACCAATGCATTTTTTATCGCTAACATCTGGCTCCAACTAGGATGGAGACCTTCCTCTGAAGCTTCCAATAACCTAGTAGTTCCAGTCGCCTTTAGCATTGGGCATGGAGTCATCTGGCCTCTCCTTTAAATGTAGGAAGAATACCTTCCCATTCATCTCTACCAGGTATTGGATTAGGGAAGCCAACAATCTTGGAAAAATCACAAAAAGCATACCTTTTCGCTAAGATCTTGTTCATTTCATACCAGTGGAGTCACCAACAGATTTCTGAACAATGAAATCGTCACTAGATTTATTCTTCATGGAGTTTCCAGATAGATGATTACAACCAAAAATATGTCCAAACTTTTTCTATCATCAAAGTTGGATCTTTTCATCTCCCAAGGAAGTTGAGCTTCAATCTCCTCTCCCCGACAACGACGCCTATTTGTTATCTCTCCAGGAGTCCTTCTCAGGTTGTATCTTGAAGAAGCCTGATAAATTAAAGTGTAATTGTTTTTGTGTTTTGTGTTTGGATCAAATGGGAAATACTGACCTACTGGATTTGTATCAAGACAGACAATTGTATACAACAGATGAGACAATGGTCTCAAGAATTAAATATCAAACAAGTAACTTAACTGGTGGGTGAAGAATTCTAAATTTATCAACCAGATCAGAAGGGTGATGGGTTGAATAAAGATAGTACTGATTGCTTATTTAATCAAGCTTATGAACTAACTAATGATATAATAGTCATTAGCAGTTAAAACAAACTTGAATCAATAACAACCATCAAAGTACGGGAAAATAAGTAAATGGAAACATGACATCAAGAGATGAGAGGAACTTGTGGTCTGTATTATATCATATGAAAATTCTATTACAATATGATGTAGCCTCAGTCTCTCCATACTCGACCCCTCTCCCTTCATCTAAAGTTGTTGGCTTTATAGACTTTACAAAATATTTATAGATCCAAGAAAAATGGATCAAATATGCTAAATATGGAAAGTCAAAACAATATTCATGAAAATAGGAAAAGATCCTATTAATGTGGTCAACCTTTATCTCAGAAATTTATCATTTCTCTGCTTGCTTGATCTAATAGACAATGCGCTCCACAGTTACATCCCGCCTGAATTGGGATGTCTCTTCTGTTTGAGAATAATCTCATTCAAATTTCCATAATCTACTTCAGCTCTACCTCGCATCACTAGATTAAACATGCAAGGACCAGACCCACAATAATTTTATCCAAGGAAGGATGAAAATCGCGCCTTGGCACAAAAAATTAAAGATACCTATGGCGATGTGTAAAAGGGGAAACGAGGCTACAAGGTAGCCTCCATTTAGAATAGCGGAATGCACCTAGCCTGCCAGTTGATCTCTGGTAGGCTAGTAAGGAAGAACAGACCCATGCAGGTCACAGGGTTCATTGTTGACATCGCGGGAAAATGCATGGAAGGGATACAAATAAACTGGGTGAGCTACCTCATCAACTAGTTAGATAAAGAATGTCTTGAAGATTAGGATCAGGGCTACGAGTTCCACTTCAGTTGGATTATGATCCTCCTCACTTTCATTGCTTGGGAAACACTGGAAGGTTCTACCTTCCCTGATATTGAGCCATTAGAAACCTTAGCTATGAAGTTCACCATGCTCTGGTATTTGAGCAACATGGAAAAATAATGGCACTCAAACGTGGTGTTCCACACCTACTACCTACAGTTGAAGAGGGCTATTGAGTCTTTCCCTTAGATGATGTCGAACACCCTGCACAGGTTTAGACCATTTGTGAAGTTCCGTGCAGTTAGAAATTTTATTTATATTACTGCCTGTGGAGATGAACAAAAAGAAGAGCTGCAGAGTTACTATAAACTCACAGAGGAGGACATGGAAGAAATCACTAAGGAATGGCCTACATATTTCCTTATACTAGTCGAGCAGGCAGAAATGTCTGACCCCAACCTCATCGAAAGTTCGGTGGTTACTCACGAAGAGTATGATGCACCCAACAGTAGAAGAAGGAAGAAAAAGGAAGAGGTATAAGACCTAAACAACACATCAGAAGAGACTGCTTCAGACTCACCTGGAGGGGGAGGTGATGACAAAGTAGAAAAAGAAGAGGAAAATGAGAAGAAGACAAGCAGAAACAAGGCAAAGTAACACTGCCTAGGGACCCTATTGATGAAGTTTATACCTCCAAGAAAAGAAAGGTTTCCCCCACAAAACCTACATCGCGGAAGAAGTCCAAAGCTACTAAACCACAGATACAGACTATGGTCACGATAGATGACATAGATTTCATAATCGTCGCTGTCTCAGATAACTCAGAAGATATCTTACAGTGCAATGAAGCCAAACAAGAGACCATGTATGCAAGAATTGAAGCAGAGATGAAAGGGGTGCAACAACCCCTCTACTCCAGCTGCACAGTGTCTACTGTGCCCCCGTCATCAGAAGGAACAAAGTTGGGAGATGAACCGACCCAGCTGCACCGAATAGCAGATGTGACCGAAGCTCGCCTTCGTCATGTTTAGGAAGAAAAAGAATAGGCCACATAGGCCTTAAAGAAAGAAAAAGAGGAAGCCAGAGAACAATGTTGGGTTCATAAACATGAAAAATATGACATCCAAGCCAAGTTTGCAGAGGATAGAGCGCAGATCCAAAAGGAGAAGGAAAATCTACTCAGAGAGCAAATTGGAGTTAAAGAGGCAGTCACTAGAGAAATTCACTCTATGATGGGCTTAAAATAGATGGAAGAATACCTAGTGGAAAGCCAAGTAGGGAAGCTTGTTGAAGCCATTCACCAGCTCCAATAGAGGCTAGCAGAACTGGAGTTACAAGCAGTGCCAACCACTCTGCAGGAAGTGGGAGACCAGAGAGAATAAACTTCCCAAAGTGTAGTCCAGAAAATCAAGGCATTGGACTTAGAATGTAAACAGCTCAGCAGTCGAAGTGCGCAGACTTACGAGCGCCTTCTATAGGACCATGAACTACAGACACGGGATTCACAGCTTCAGGAGGCCAACCAAAAAGAAACAACAGTGCAAGCACAGTTGAAGCCACTACTAGTGGTCGAGAGGATGAAACGATCCCAGGAACAATGCAGAGTTCAACAACAAGTCCATGCGATACAGAGCAAGGTCATGGAAATGACTCAGGGACTCCATCCAGTGCAGGATGCAACTTGCATACTTTTTAGAGGATATTGAAGGATGAGGTGCAGAATTGGAACAAGTGGTCACCACAATGGAATAGCGCTTGGAAGGACTTGTGACAGAGAAGGTTATTAAAGAGTTCGTTGAGCAGGAGGCTCTGACGAAGTAGCTCAAGCCAAGATCAAGGCATTTGAGGTAGATTTACCCCGATCAGGGTAACTCGGGACAAGTCACAGGTGAGTGTTGGGGGCATGCTGGCCCTTGACCAAGTTTTGGAGAACCTTGGTCACATTTGACCAATTTTGGGACTTTGACAGGCTGGTCGAAGGCGGAGTGCAAAACGAAGCGGAGATCACGGGATCTTGGCCCCTTCTTACAGAATTTTTGGGATTAGGGTTTATGTAATGGGTATGGGATGTCGACCCATGGGTTTACCCATGTTTAGGCCCTTTTGTAATGTATAAATAGAAAGCTAGGTGATGTAAGTAGGAGAGACCTAGATGTGTAATGTGGCTGGTAAGCTAAGTTTGAACAATTGTGGAGTCTCTGTGCATACTGTGTGTTAAGAACTTGTAGAGCTAAGTGAAAGTGATTGCAAGAAGCTTGTGTGCAGATTGTAAGAAGGCTTTGTGCTTAAACCTAGTGTGTGGAAGGAGGATCTGGTGAGGTGCACACAGATATTCTGTCCTATGCGGAGTGGGTTCTTGGGGCTCTATGCTTGCAGAATATTGAAAGAAGACAATAAAAAAGAGAAGAGCTGGTGGACGTAGCCCCACACTAGTGTGAACCACATATATCCTGTGTTGTGGTTGCTTTGTGCATTATAGTTGTTATGTTATTGATGTGATGTATTCTTAGTGAAATGATATGTTTTAGATGCATCTGATATAATAGCTTAGTGCTTAGTAATGTGAATGAATGCTAGATATGATATATTTCTATGTGCTAAGTGCTGGATGTATTATATCTTGGTGAATACTCCGTTGCTCTATAACTAGGATTTCAATCTACGATGTGAATAAGGGTTAAATGATGATGAATGTTAACTGATAAGTGTTATGTTAAGTGTTGTAATCATAGATCTGTGTCCCATCTAGGTTGTATACACTTGAGTCCTACAACCACCGCTACCTCTACCTCGAGTGAGACTTTATCTGCTTTGCAGGTGTTTCCGAAAGGGCCAGTAGTTAGGGTTTTATTGGTGTGTTTTTGAAGTGTTGAATCCAGGGTCTGCCCTGTGCCAATAGTCCCAATGCCCCTCTCAATTGGCGCACTGTTTTTGGTGGTGGTAGGTTAACAATTCCTGTAATCTTAGCCAGATCTACTAGCAAGCTTTTCTTGCATACTATATGGCCCAATAGTATCCAAAAAGGTGTTCCGAAGATGCACTTCTTGATATTTAACGATATCTGACACTGTTTGAATCTTTCTAAGATTATCCATAAGACCTCTACATGGTCTTTCAATAGAGTATATATTGTCCAATCGTCTAGATATACCTCTAAAAATTGGTGGTTAAACTCTTTTAATGCATTTATGACTACTCTAGACAATAATGATGGTGCATTCTTCAGTCCAGACGACATGACTGTATACTAATAGGATCCCCATTCCATGGAAAAAGTGGTCGTGTATCTCTCTTTTGGTGCTATCTTGATATGATGGTATCCTACGAATCCATCAGTGAATGAATAAGATTTATGTCCTCCTACATTCTCCAAGACTTCATCTATGAACAAAGTAAGGAACGGGTCATGTAGGCACACATCGTTCAAATTCCTCAAGTTGACACATATTCTTATCCCACCTTGTTTCCTCTCCTGAACTACCATTGGGCTTACAAATTCAGACTCTTCTACAGGTTCTATGATTCCAACCTCCAACATCCTATCAATCTCAACTTTGAATTTTTTCTTATAGATGAGGTTTAGTCTGTATGGTCGTTGTCTCATCGGTCTTGCCTCATCTCTAAGCAGTATATTCATATCGCCTAGATCTCCTTCTATGCCTTTCATTTCTTTGAACATTGTTGGGAACAAGTCGTTGTACTCATGCAGTAACTCTGTTATATTTTCCACTGTTTTCTCATCCCAATAGTCTCCAATGTTGGCCATTTTGGGATTCTCAACTGTCTCGATGTTGAATTTCTTCACCCTGATCGACGTAGAAATAACTTATTATTATAGAGGTGGAAATTCCACTTCTCTCTCACCTTCAACTTACTCAATATGAATATCATGCGGGTCATCTTCATCTGGTGCTTCCTCCTGCAAATGGTAGCATGACAATAGTTCTTTCATTGTCTGTCTGTTTTGTTATTGTTCTTCTATCATAAGTTCAACTTCTAGTTCCTTAATTAATATCACCCCTTTTATTTTTTTAAGTGTTTCATCTATGTTTGGGTTCTCATTCTCAAATGAGAAAGTGGTTGTAAATTTCTTTTGTAATATTGTCCAGCTCGTAGTTCCTCTGCCTAGTTCTTAGTCTGTATACCAGTTTGTTGGGATGCCCTCTAATGCGTGCAGGAAATGGTGAGGCCATTCCTATGGTGGAATAATTTTCCATCACACTCTACACTTATCCAAGTGTTCTACTATTGCTCTATGTCCATCATATTTCTGCAACTGGTTGCTTCCTTGTTCTGTGCCAAACTTAATGCGCAGTAACCGCTTACATTGGTACCAATCCTTGACTGTTTCTTTGTATGCACCCCACCATATTGTAGGTGTTTCCTTGAGTGCTATATATAAGTCTAAGTGATCCAGGTGGATATTGGTGGCCACCCACCTTTTCCAAGTGGCTCAAAATAGTTTTTTGGCAATTTTGGTAATTTACTATTTTTAGCAGTTTTTAACTTCC
>SNQJ01S0042396.1:176241-201412 GCA_010110895.2 Picea sitchensis
CATCTCTTCTCAGAGATAAGCTGCCACCATTCTAGCGAGTCTTTCACTCTATATTTTTACAATCTCTGTACATTTATTTCATTAATAGAAATCGTGTATTACTATATATCTGTCTTTATAGTTCCATCTCTGATACATTTATGTTATATTATTTTATATCCGAGATATCTCTGTGCATTTGTTTATTATATCTCCGCTCTCATTTCGTGCCGAAAATAATTTGGATCAGTGGTATCAGAGCATGCTACTCTTGATCATTTTTCATTGCATGTCCCCGATGAGTTCTGAGTATAGAAAGTTGGGTCTCGAGCTTGTCTCTCTTGAGGACAATCACTCTCTCACATCTAAAAAACCCTCAATGGTGGAAGAAAAGAAAAATGACAGAGCAACCAATTCTATCAATCTATTGCTTGAGAAAGCTCTTACACGACAAAGGGACGAAATGATGGATAATTTTTCCCACATCCTTCAACACATGCCAATAGAAACAGGTGCATATTCATCAAACAACCACTTTGGAAGCACCTCTACTTTCAAGGTATAGGTTAATTTTGATATTCTCATATTTGAAGGTCAGATAGATGCGGATGCCCTAGACAAATGGTTAAATCTGTTCGAAGGTTATTTCTTTGTTCATAATTTTTCCGACAGGGAAAATATCACCTTCGCATTCCTTAAAGCTCTCCTCCATGTCAAACATTGGTAGGAAACTTATTGGGAGAAAATTTCCACAGAGGATTATGGAATATATGGGACTGATCCCATTTGGGGTTTTTTTGTGGATGCGGTATGTTAGCAAATATCTTTGTAAAGGGGGTGTTTTTCCTAAGGATTTGGCCCCTAGGTGGAGAAAATGCGAGAAAAGGGATTTAAAAACCCACCATATGCATTTTATCCAATTTCTCCAGGTGCAAAGTTAGGGCTTTGGGATTTCAAGGTGGTATTGACCTTAGATTTAGCATGAGAGTTAGGATTTGTATTGAATGCACTGGTTATGCAGACCTGGAATTGGCATATGTGAACATGTGGCTTGGCCAATGGGTCCCTAAAGTTTTGGGTCAAAGCCATCAAACCCGAGAGGCTAGAATATAGGTTTGGTATGACAAGACTCAAGACTTAGACATAATAATTTAGGCATGTGATTTTGAAAGTAGGATTAGACTTATGATTGTTTAAAGTATATCCTAAGGTTAAACAACTTTAAAGCACACACCTCTTTTAAAAGAAACTCAATGAAAACTAGGAAAAAATCAAACCCAAACGAATAAACTAGTTCGAGAGGGTAACATTTTATTTGCAGGTCTGGTCAAAGAGTTTGGAAAAAATTGATCAACAAGATCTTTGATAAAGAATTTGGAAATTATGACACTGGCCAGAAAACTGAGAAATGAGGGTATTACATAAAAGTTGAGAAAACACTCCAAAAATACCAATGCATTTTTTATCGCTAACATCTGGCTCCAACTAGGATGGAGACCTTCCTGTGAAGCTTCCAATAACCTGGTAGTTCCAGTCGCCTTTAGCATTGGGCATGGAGTCATCTGACCTTTTAATTGATAATGTGAAAACCTGTAGCATGCCTATAACCTACTTGTTTATTCATGAAATCAATAAACTGAAAATGATCTAGTTGCTCATATGAAGAGATTATTCTTCTGCTTACTCCTACGCTAACCCACTGTATTGCCTCTTATCAAATGAAATCATGCTTCCAATGAAGCCATGTAAGAAACTGATTTATTGACATCATGCTTGGTCTGGACCCGAAAAATAAACAAAATTGTAGCATGGAGAAAGGTAGTTGATAACATAAACGATCTTCGTCTGAAAAAAATGTTTTGACATCCATGTTACTCATAGATTCCAAATAATCAACAATAGGTTCATAAATGTCACAAAGAAATACCTCTCCAAGAATTTGTTCCAAATGAAGACTAAAATGATGCTGGTGATTGCTTTCACTGATCTCGATTCTGGATGTGGACTGCTCAACCTTTGTTGGAGCAAAATGCCATCTCAACTGCAGATCTGAACCTTTTTTCTTCCCTTCGCCATATCTCTGTAATCTGAATTCATCATGATGAGATGCTGGCTTATCATAGCTAACAATTTCAAATAGAGAAGAAGTAATATGTTCTTGATCTTCTATATCACTGCCTTCTTCGTCACCAATAGCCTTTATATCAAAAATTGAAACAAAGGGTTCAAAAGGAAGATAGTGCTCTCGATGTTCCTTACGAAGATAAGATGATTTCTTCAAATTATGTTCCTCATGATTGATGTAATCTCACTTTGTCTTCAAATTTGGAAGCTGAGGGCTGCCCTTAATATTTGTTGTAGATTTAAATTCGTCACATGCTAATCTGTCAATCTACTCATTTTTATCTGAGATCTAAAACGAAAAGACCTTGTTTTCATGCGAATTAGAAATAAATTGTACATTTTATATGATGTCAACAGTATCTACAAACTTGCTGTCATAATGGAGGTCATCTAGAACCTTTGGATCTTTATGAAAAGTATCCTCTTCAACCACACACTTTTCAGCACAATCATACTTTTCATGTCCATTAATTTTACAAAACAAATTATATTCATGACAACATTCTGGAAAAAGGGCATCAACTAAAACGTCATCTTTACAGAACAAATTGAATGCATCATGAAAAACATCCAAAGAGATAATACTGGCGGTTGGAAGAGATCTACAACATTCAAGGGCTTCTCCTTTCAATGAAAATCTGAAAAGATTGATCTTGACATCCTCGTGCACAATATGATGTTCACGAATAAACTCATGAAAATATAGCAGATGTTCAGCCATAACCTCCCAATATTCTCTTTTAAATGTAGGAAGAATACCTTCCCATTCATCTCTACTAGGTATTGGATTAGGGAAGCCAACAATCTTGGAAAAATCACAAAAAGCATACCTTTTCACTAAGATCTTGTTCATTTCATACCAGTGGAGTCACCAACAGATTTCTGAACAATGAAATTGTCACTGAATTTGTTCTTCATGGAGTTGCCAGATAGATGATTACAACCAAAAATATGTCCAAACTTTTTCTATCATCAAAGTTAAATCTTTTCGTCTCCCAAGGAAGCTGAGCTTCAATCTCCTCTCCCCGACAACGACGCCAATTTGTTATCTCTCTAGGAGTCCTTCTCAAGTTGTATCTTGAAGAAGCTTGATAAATTAAAGTGTAATTGGTTTTGTGTTTTGTGTTTGGATCAAATGGGAAATACTGACCTACTGGATTTGTATCAAGACAGTCAATTGTATACAACAAATGAGACAATGCTCTCAAGAATTAAATATCAGACAAGTAACTTAACTAGTGGGTGAAGAATTCTAAATTTATCAACCAGATCAGAAGGGTGATGGGTTGAATAAAGATAGTATTGATTGCTTATTTAATCAAGCTTATGAACTGACTAATGATATAATAGTCATTAGCAGTTAAAACAAACTTGAATCAATAACAACCATCAAAGTACAAGAAAAGAAGTAAATGGAAACATGACATCAAGAGATGAGAGGAACTTGTGATATGTATTATATCATATGAAAATTCTCTTACAATATGATGTAGCCTCAGTCTCTCCATACTCGACCCCTCTCCCTTTATCTAAAGTTGTTGGCTTTATAGACTTTACAAAATATTTCTAGATCCAAGAAAACTGGATCATATATGTTAAATATGGAAAGTCAAAACAATATTCATGAAAATAGGAAAAGATCCTATTAATGTGGTCAACCTTTATCTAGATAATCTTCATGTCTTCGGAAACTACAACAATCTTTGACACATTCAACAACCTTCAAGGTGATGACAAGGCAGCTAAAATCTCCCTTTGATAACTAAGCAATATCTTAGCCAAAAATAGAAAAGCTCCACTTGGTCTTCTTGTCTTATTATATGCCTCGAAATATATAAACGAAAGATGATTTATATTCCCTTAATTGTTATCCTTCATAAAAAACCACTCTCACATGCTCTGGAAACAATAAGAGCCGATCTGGGCAAAATTAAGAGCACTCTGCCCTGTTCTGCACTTTCAGTGGCTAAAGAGCTAAACTCTGAACTTGTAAGGCACCGAAAGCTCTACTTTTGGTGGCTAAAGACAGTTGTGAATGCCTTCCTAAGCCACCGAAAGCACAGTTTGAACATTTATCATTATCTTACCAGAAATTCTTTGTCACTTGAAATGCCTCTCTTTCTTTTTTCTTTAAATGATTGAATTTTTGCTAAGAATGTGGATCTGGAATTTGGATTGATCTTTGATCGATAATTATTGTTTCCAAGTGTTCAAGCTTCACCTCAAGTTGAAGGATGCTTCTTATAAAATCACAAAATCTCATGTGAGTTGTTGAACAAGGACTGTATACTCAACTTGTTGTGATGGAAATTCATTTGCTTGCTGATGCACTTAGTTGTTGAGTGAATTGATCCCTGATATGTATCTTTCAAGAAGAAAATAGAGCATAAGAAAGATACATAACTTATCTACTATAGAATATTTGGTCTTGGGTCCTGGCTTTCACTTTGCTTCAGCTTTCATGATGACTGAATCATCATAGGAGTATGCTTGATGGGCGTCGACTTCTAGCAACTTTGATGAGAAACAAAAGGCATTCCCAAGACTACAATAAATAGTATGTATATTGATTATGACCAACACATATACCATCATCAGGGCTACTCTCTTTTAATGAAAACATGATTGAATACAAGGGCTTCAGTCAGGCATATTCTAGGTTTCTGATGCTCTTGTTCAGGTAGTACAATCTCCTAGGATCTTCAAGCTTCATTGACCTTTCTGCATCAATGAATGCACTTTTTCCTAAAGAAATATTTTTTGCAAGATCCCCTTGTAAAATGCTTCAAAAACATCTTTTCCTTGAATAAACCTGAATAAAACAAGAAATTTGTCTATAGTATTCTCTGACTCCTTATCTGAAGTACCTTTGATATAATACATTTTGCAACAAACCTGTATAGGACTGCCTGAGATTATTCCAAGAAGATTCTTTTTCAGAAAGGCCAGGAATATATCAATATTAATAGATTAGAACTTGAAATTATGGATATACCATTTCAAAAATTCATCAAACACAAGGCGCCCAACTTTAATGTACAACTGATCTAGAAAAAAAACCATAATGATGAAAAATGACATTAGTTTAGTTGTGCACTTAGACAACAACATGTATGCACCATTCAAGGCTTCACACCTTCAAACATATTAATGTTCTGTTGATGAGATCACTGTCTGTATATCTGCGCGCTATATAAATTGACATAGGGTTTGCTTGGCGGTGAAAAACTTAAATCTTGCAGCTTGGCACAAATTTCTTTGTTCATAGCTCTTCCTCACGACCCGATAACTGGCAATGAAACTCCTCAGAAGATCTCCTACTGTTCTCTGCAATAAACCCCAATAATGATGATTTTCCATGCCACTGTGTCAAAAAGAATTTTGGATCCAATTCCTGTGCAACATGCATGAAGGAATTTCTTTAATCATCACATTCACTTGCGTCTCGACACAAGAGAGATCAGAATCCTTGAATTGTCAAATTCCAAAATTCAAACTATTCTCAACCCAGGGCACCTGCGCATGCATATGTCACCCAACTAATGCTTGTTGTTGTAGACTTATGTATTGGCTTGTGCATTGTCTTGTGATAAGTTTATGTGTTGCGTGGTAATAATGACTTGTTGCCTGCGCACTTGAAAAACTTCTCGGTCCCTTGTATTCAATAGATTCTTCTTCATGACTTGGCACTCAAACTGCCATGTGGAACAACTCCACAGCAACACTAGCCCAAAAAGATGTCCAAATGGTTGGTATCGGGCTCTACACTATGCTGGAATTTAGGATTTCAACGTGGTATTGACCTTAGATTTAACATGAGAGTTAGGATTTGTGTTGAATGCAATAGATATGCAGACCTGGAATTGGCATATGTGAACATGTGGCTTGGCCCATGGGTCCCTAAAGTTTTGGCTCAAAGCCATCAAACCCGAGAGGCTAGAATATAGGTTTGGTATGACAAGACTCCAGACTTAGACATAAGAATTTAGGCATGTAATTTTGAAAGTAGGATTAGACTTAGGATGATTTAAAGTATATCCTAAGGCTAAAGAACTTTAAAGCACACACCGCTTTTAAAAGAAACTCAATGAAATGTAGGAATAAATCAAACCCAAAATAATAAACTAGTTCGACAGGGTAAAATTTTATTTGCAGGTCTGGTCAGAGAGTGTTGGCACAGGGGTAGACCCAGGGTTCAATGCTCAAGAGCGCACCAACAAATCCCTAACTACCGGCCCTTTCGGCAACACCTGTGAAGAAGATGAAGTCTCAGCCGAGGTAGAGGCAGGGGTGGTTGCAAGACTCATGTGTCTGCAACCTTAGATAGGACACAGATCTCTGATTATCTTTCTTACAGTGCACTTAGCATCAATTATTCCTTAGCATACATTCATTAATATACTTCGCAGAAGGCATAGAGAATCATATTGAATACTATACTAAGACTGATTCAGTTCTTATCCACAGAAATATAGGTTAGATTCAACAGATCAAGCACTAAGCATCTCATATATTAGATCTAATTTTCATTCATTCATCAACAGGATAGAGCATAACTAGGTCTACTTAATCACATCAAGCACTTATCCAAGAAAGAGATAAACACATAAGAGCAAAGCAAAAAACACTATACACATAGTTACCATGGTTCACCCCCACCCTAGGGCTATGTCCACAAAGTCTTCTTCATATTATCTTGGTCAAGCAGTTACAGCATAGAGTTCTAATGACCCTTACTCTGCATGGGATAGAAGATCTACGCAGTTATCTAGATCCTTCATCCTTGATCTTCAACATCATACTATAAAAACCTCCAGTTAGCTCTCCAATCTCATGCACAGAGCACTCTAAGATACATCCGATCACACAAATCTAATTACTAGAAATAAGCTTTCATTCATACATCACATAGATGTACTACATTACTATCTCCTTTCATACTTCTTATCCCCTATTTACATTTCCTATTTATAGATTACAAAATGGGCCTAAGCATGGGTAAACCTACGGGTTGACATACCTTTCCTGTTACATCAACCCAAAACCTAAAATGGACCCCAAAATAGGTCTTGCTTCCTTATTTTCTGCTTTGCGTTGCGCTCCTTCCTTGGCAAGCTATCACAGTCCCAAAAGTGGTCAAGTATGATCAAGTACTCTTAAACTTGGTCAAGGGCCAACAGGCCTCCAACACTCACTTGTGACTCATACCGAGTCACTCAGGTCTGACCAATTCTACTTCGAACATCTCAAGCTTGGCTCGAGCGGCTTCGACCTGCTGCAGTGCAACAACCGCTTGTTCAGTAAATTCCTGGATTATTGTGTCATTGAGCGGTCCTTCCAGGCGTTGTTATGCAGTGATGACACCCTATTCGAGTTCCACTCCCTAGCTTTCAAGTTCGACGAACAATTGGCATGCCTTCACTTGGAGTGGTTGCAGTCACTGAGAGACATCTGTTACTTTACTTTGCAGCATGTGTACTTGTTGTTGGGTTGTGCATTACTCTGCGAACCTCTTCATTCTTTCGACTGGGGTCATGGACTTCAGCTGTGCTTGTAGCACATCTGTATGCTACTTTGCTTCGTGGAGTTGTGCCTCCAATTTCTACAATTCTGGATTCTCTACGAGGGTTTCATAGGTTTGGGCACTTTTGGTGCTTAGCTGCCTACATTCCGAAGCCAAAGTTTTTAATTGGTTGACTGCGCTTCAAGTAGTGGCCTTTCTTAGATCTATTATCTCTTGGGGTGTCTTAGGCACGGTGCAGAGCTCCAGATCCATGATGTGCTATTGAAGTTGTTGGATTATTTCTTCCAGTTGGGTCACCTGCTGTGGAAGACGATCTTCCATCTTCACTTCTATGACCTTCACAGAGCTCAGTGCCTTGTGAGCTCTTTCTTGTGTTTCAAGTTGCTCTGCTAGCAACTGGTCCTTGTTCTACTGTAACTGGGCTTTTTCCTCCTCCCATTTGTCTTGTAATTCAAGTTGCTCCTGTTCTGCCTTTCTTCATTTCTCTTCATGTGCACTTTGTGCTTGCGCCAAAGCCTTGGTGGCTTTCACTATGTCTTCTTGAGCTTTTCAAAGGTGAGCTTTGACTTTCTCAGCGATCTAGCGTAACTGTGTGGGCTCATCGCCTGTTCTTGATATTTCCATTATTAATGGCGCAGTAGAAACTGCTTGGCTAGACTAAAGTGCCTGCTGCTCTTCTTTGAATTCGCCCGTGATTTGGCGGAATAGTTCCTCTTGCTTTGCTTCTTGCTTTTCCACAAGCTCTAATGAAACATCATTCAACACGAAAACTAAGAAGTCAAAATCATCCAGGGTAAGCGTAGTCTTAAGCTTGGTCAGGGTGGCCTTAGTTTTTTTTCTGGATGAGGGCCTCGGTGGAGTAATCTTCCTTTTCTTGGAGGGATCAGCCTCGTCCCTAGGCGGGATAACCTTGCCTTTGCTCTATTCAACTTCTGTGCCCCCTAGTTCTTCATCATCACCTCCCTTCGCAGGTGAGAGCGAAGAAGTCCTCATGGATGTGCTGTGGATATCTTGAACTTCCACATCCTTATTAGTCTTGTGTGGTCCTGGTGTATCTGGTATAGCTTCAGGGCTATCTACGTCGAACATCTCTGTGGGGTCTACTGCAACAAGGAGGTCTTCCGACCATTCCTTGTTAATCTCCTCCAGGTCATCTTCTATCATCTTGTAATATGACTGGATTTGTTGTTTGTGCTCGTCTTCACGCACTGTGATGTAGGTGAAGTGATGATCTGCATTGAATTTCATCAAAGGTAGAAACCTATGAAGAGTGTTAGGTGTAATGCGCGGTGTAGACTGAATGAAATTCCTCAAGTGAGTGTAGTATGCATGGAAGACGATAGATGTAGTACGCATGAGTGTAGTAGGCATGGAAGATGGTAGGTGTAGTATGCATGGAAGACTGAATGGCATTCTTGGATAAGTTCTTGATCTGATTAAGTAGAACTAGTTATGCTTTATGTTGTTGATGAATGAATGAACATTAGATCTGATATATGAGATGCTTAGTGCTTGATCTGTTGAATCTAACCTATATTTCTGTGGATAAGTACTGAATCAGTCTTAGTATAGTATTCACTGCGATTCTCTGTGCCTTCTACGAAGTATATTAATGAATGTATGCTAAGGAATAACTGATGCTAAGTGCACTGTAATAAAGATAATCACATATCTATGTCCCAGCTAAGGTTCTAGGCACCTGAGTCTTGCAACCACCCCTACCTCTACCTCGGGTGAGACTTCATCTTCCTGGAAACGTAACCATTTTTTAGCACATGGGCATACCAAGGGTTCAACACTCAAGAGTGCACCAACAAATCCCTAACTACCGTCCCTTTTGGAAACACCTGCGAAGAAGATGAAGTCTCACCCGAGGTAGAGGCAAGGGTGGTTGCAAGACTCAGGTGTTTGCAGCCTTAGCTGGGACACATATATGTGATTATCTTTCTTACAGTGCACTTAGCATCAATTATTCCTTAGCATAAATTCATTAATATACTTCGCAGAAGGCACAGAGAATCATAGTGAATACTATACTAAGACTGATTCAATACTTATCCACAGAAATGTAGGTTAGATTCAACAGATCAAGCACTAAGAATCTCATATATCAGATCTAATGTTCATTCATCAATGGCATAGAGCATAACTAGGTCTACTTAATCACATCAAGCACTTAGCCAAGAAAGAGATAAACACATAAGAGCAAAACACAAAACACTATACACACAGTTACCGTGGTTCACCCCCACCCTGGGGCTACATCCACAAAGTCTTCTTTATATTATCTTGGTCAAGTAGTTACAACATAGAGCTCTAGTGACCCTTACTTTGCACAGGACAAAAGATCTGCACAACTCGCTAGATCCTTCTTCCTTGCTCTTCAGCATTAGACTATAACAACCTACACTTATCTCTCCGATCTCATGCATAGAGAACTCTAAGATACATCTGATCACACATATCCAATTACTAGCACTAAGCTTTCATTCATACATCACATAGATGTACTACATTACTATCTCCTTTCATACTTCTTCTCCCCTATTTACATTGCTTATTTATAGATTACAAAATGGGCCTAAGCATGGGTAAACCCATGGGCTGACATCCCTTTCCTGTTACATCAACCCAAAACTCTAAAATGGACCCCAAAATAGGTCTTGCTTCTTTATTTTCTGCTTCACGTTGCGCTCCTTCCTTGGCAAGTTGTCGCAGTCCCAAAAGTGGTCAAGTATGACCAAGTACTCTTAAACTTGGTCAAGGGCCAACAGAGATTTTGGAAAATATTGATCAATAAGAGCTTTGATACATAATTTGGAAATTATGACACTGGCCAGAAAACTGAGAAATGAGCCTATTAAATAAAAGTTGAGAAAACACTCCAAAAATACCAATGCATTTTTTATCACTAACATCTGGCTCCAACTGGGATGGAGACCTCCATGTGAGGTTTCCAAGAACCTAGTAGTTCCAGTCACCTTGAGCATTGGGAATGGAGTCATCTGGCCTTTTAATTGATAATGTGAAAACCTGTAGCATGCCTGTAACCTCCTTGTTTATTCATGAAATCAATGAATTGAAAATGATCTAGTTGCTCATATGAAGAGCCTATTCTTCTGCTTACTCCTACGCTAACCAAATGTACTGCCTCTTATCAAGTGAAATCATGCTTCCAATGAAGCCATGTAAGAAACTAATTTATTGACATCATGCTTGGTCTGGACTCGAAAAATAAACAAAACTGTAGCATGCAGAAATGTAGTTGATAACAAAAACAATCTTCATTTGACAAAAATGTTTTGACATCCATGCTACTCATAGATTCCAAATAATCAACAATAGGGTCATAAATTTCACAACGAAATACCTCTCCAAGAAGCTGTTCCAACTGAAGACTAAAATGATGTTGGTGATTTCTTTCACTGATCTTGATGTTGAATGTGGATGGCTCAACCTTTGTCGGAGAAAAATGCCATCTCAACTGCAGATCTGAACCTTTTTTCTCCCCTTCACCATATCTCTGTAATTTGAATTCATCATGATGATATGCTGGCTTATCACAACTAACAATTTCAGAGAGAGAAGAAGTAATATGTTATTGATCTTCTATATCACTGCCTTCCTCATCAACAACAACCTTTATATCAAAAATCGAAACAAAGGGTTCAAAAGGAAGATAGTTCTCTTGATGTTGCTTATGAAGATAAGATGATTTATGCAAATTATGTTCCTCATGATTGATGCAATATTCCTTTGTCTACAAATTTGGAAGCTGAGGGATGCCCTTAATATTTGTTGCAGATTCAAATCCATCACATGCTAATCTATCAATCTGCTCATTTTTATTTGAGATCTCAAAAGAAAAGACCTGGTTTTTATGCGAATTAGAAACAACATGTACATTTGATATGATGTCAATAGTATCTACAAACTTGATGTCAAAATGGAGGTCATCTATAACCTTTGGACCTTTATGGAAAGTATCCTCTTCAACCACATACTTTTCAGCACAATGATACTTTTCATGTCCATTAATTTGACAAAACAAATTATATTCATGACAACATTCTGGAAAAAGGGCATCATCTTAAACGTCATCTTTACAGAACAAATTGAATGCATCATGAAAAAATTTCAAAGAGCTGATACTAGCGGTTGGAAGGATTCTACACCAGTCAAGGGCTTCTCCTTTCAATGAAAATCATAAAATCTTGATATTGACATCCTCGTGCACAATATGACGTTCACGAATAAATTCATGGAAATCTAGTAGATGTTCAGCTGGAACCTCCCAATATTCTCCTTTAAATGTAGGAAGAATACCTTCCCATTCATCTCTACCAAGTACTGGATTATGGAAACCAACAATCTTGGAAAAATCACAAAAAACAACCTTTTCGCTAAGATCTTGTTCATTTCATACAAGTGGAATCACCAACAGATTTATGAACGATGAAATCGTCACTGAATTTGTTCTTCATGGAGTCACCAGATAGATGATTACAACCAAAAATATGTCTAGACTTTGTCTATCATCAAAGTTGGATCTTTTCGTCTCCCAAGGAAGTTGAGCTTCAATCTCCTCTCCCCGACAACGACGCCAATTTTTTATCTCTCCAGGAGTCCTTCTCAGGTTGTATCTTGAAGAATCCTGGTAACTTAAAGTGTAATTGTTTTTGTGTTTTGTGTTTGGATCAAATGGGAAATACTGACCTACTAGATTTGTATCAAGACAGTCAATTGTATACAACATATGAGACAATGCTCTCAAGAATTAAATATCAGACAAGTAACTTAACCGGTGGGTGAAGAATTCTAAATTTATCAACCAGATTAGAAGGGTGATGGGTTGAATAAAGATAGTACTGATTGCTTATTTGATCAATCTTATGAACTGACTAATGAGATAACAGTCATTAGCAATTAAAACAAACTTGAATCAATAACAACCATCAAAGTATAGGAAAAGAAGTAAATGGAAATATGACATCAAGAGATGAGAGGAACTTGTGATCTGTATTATATCATATGAAAAGTCTATTACAATATGGTGTAGCCTCAGTCTCTCCATACTCGACCCCTCTCCCTTCATCTAAAGTTGTTGGCTTTATATCCTTTACAAAAGATTTCTAGATCCAAGAAAACTGGATCAAATATGCTAAATATGGAAAATCAAAACAATATTCATGAAAATAGGAAAAGATCCTATTAATGTGGTCAACCTTTATTTGGATAATCTTCATGTCTTCTACAACTACAACAATATTTGACACATTCAACAACCTTCAAGGTGATGACAAGGAAACTAAAATCTCCCTTTGACAACTACGCAATATCTTAGCCAAAAATAAAAATGCTCCACTTGGTCTTCTTGTCTTATCATATGCCTCGAAATCTGGAAAATAAAGATGATTTATATTCCCTTAATTGTTATCCTTCATAAAAATCCACTCTCACGTGCTCTGGAAACAAGAAGACCTGATCTGGGCAAAATTAAGAGCACTCTGCCCTATTCTACGCTTTCGGTGGCTAAAGAGATAAAATATGAACCTGTAATCCATTGAAAGATCTGCTTTTGGTGGATAAATATAGTTTTGAATGCCTACCTAAGCCACCAAAATCTTAGTTTGAACATTTGTCATTATCTTACAAGAAAGTCTCTGTCACTTGAAGTGCCTCAATTTCTTTTTGCTTTAAATGATGGAACTATTTCTAAGAATGTGGATCTGGAATCTGGATTGATCTTTGATCGATAGTTATTGTTGCCAAGTGTTCAAGATTCACCCAAAGTTGAAGGATGTTTCTTATAAAATCACAAAATCTCATGTGAGATGCTGAACAAGGACTGTATACTCAACTTGTTGTGATGGAAATTCATTTGCCTACTGATGCGCTTAGTTGTTGAGTGAATTGATCCCTGATATATAAGTTTCAAGAAGAAAACAGAGCATAAGGAAGATAGGGAACTCAACTACTGTAGAATATTTGGTCTTGGGTCCTCGATTTCACTTTGCTTCAACTTTCATGATGACATGATCATCATAGGAGTATGCTTGATGGGCATCAACTTCTAGCAAATTTGATGAGAAACAAAAGGCATTCCCAAGACTGCAATAAACAATATGTTCATTAATCCTGACCAACACATATACAATCATTAGGGCTAATCTCTTTTAATGAAAACATGATTGAATACAAGGGCTTCAGTCAGGCATATTTTGGGTTTCTGATGCTCTGGTTCAGGCAGTACAATCTCCTAGGATCTTCAAGCTTCGTTGACCTTTCTGCCTCAATGAATGCACTTTTTTCGAAAGCAATATTTTTTTCAAGATCCCTTTGTAAAATGCTTCAAAAACATCTTTTCCTTGAATAAACCTGAATAAAACAAGAACTTTGTCTAAAGTATTCTCTGACTCCTTATCTGAAGTACCTTTGATATAATACATTTTGCAACAAACCCATATAGGATTGCCTGAGATTATGCCAGGAAGATTCTTTTTCATAAAGGCTAGGAATATATCGATATTAATAGATTGGAACTTGAAATTATGGTTATACTATTTCAAAAATTCATCAAACATAGGGTGCCCAGCTTTAATGTACAACTGATCCAGAAAACAAAACCATAATGACCAACATATGACATTAATTTAGTTGTGCACTTAGACAACAACATGTATGCACCATTCAAGGATTCACACCTTCAAACAAATTAATGATCTATTGATGAGATCATTGTCTATATATTTGCACACTATATAAATTGATAGAGGGTTTGCTTGGCCGTGAAAAACTTAAATCTTGTAACTTGGCACAAATTTATTTGGCCATAGCTCTTCCTCATGACCCGATACCTGGCAATGAAAATCCTCAGAAGATCTCCTGCTGTTCTCTGCAATAAACCCCAATATTGATGATTTTCCATGCCACTGTGTCAAAAATAATTTTGGATACAACTCTTGTGAAACATGCATGAAGGAATTTCTTTAATCATCACATTCACTTGTGTCTCGACACAAGAGAGCTCAGAATCTCTGACTTGTCAAATTCTAAAATTTGAACTATTCTCAACCCAGGGCACCTGCGCATGCATATGTCACCCAACTAATGTTTGTTGTTGTAGACTTATTTATTGGCTTGAGCGTTGTCTTGTGATAAATTTACGTGTTTCATGGTAATAATGACTTGTTGCCTGTGCACTTGAAAAACTTCTCGATCCCTTGTATTCAATAGATTCCTCCTCATGACTTGGCACTCAATCTTCCATGTGGAGAAACTCCACAGCAACACCATCCCAAAAAGTTGTCCAAGTGGTTGGTATCTGGCTCGACACTGTGCTGGGATTTGGGATTTCAACGTGGTATTGAACTTAGATTGAACATGAGAGTTAGGCTTTGTGTTGAATGCACTAGATATGTAGACCTGGAATTTGCATATGTGAACATGTGGCTTGGCCCATGGGTCCCTAAAGTTTTGGCTCAAAGCCATCAAACCCAAGAGGCTAGAATATAGGTTTGGTATGACAAGACTCAAGACTTAGACATAAGAATTTAGGCATGTAATTTTGAAAGTAGGATTCAACTTGGGATGCTTTAAAGTATATCCTAAGGTTAAACAACTTTAAAGCACACACCTCTTTTAAAATAAACTTAATGAAAACTAGGAATAAATCAAACCCAAAAGAATAAAATAGCTCGAGAGGGTAAAATTTTATTTGCAGGTTTGGTCAGAGAGTTTGGAAAAAATTGATCAACAGGAGATTTGATAAAGAATTTGGAAATTATGACGCTGGCCAGAAAACTGAGAAATGTGCGTATTAAATAAAAGTTGATAAAACACTCCAAAAATACCGATGCATTTTTTATCGCTAACATCTGGCTCCAACTGGGATGGAGACCTCCCTACGAGGTTTCCAAGAACCTATTAGTTCTAGTCGCCTTTAGCATTGGGCATGGAGTCATCTGGCCTTTTAATTGATAATGTGAAAACCTGTAGCATGCCTGTAACCTACTTGTTTATTCATGAAATCAATTAATTGAAAATGATCTAGTTGCTCGTATGAAGAGCTTATTCTTCTGATTACTCCTACGCTAACCAATTGGACTGCCTCTTATCAAGTGAAGTCATGCTTCCAATGAAGCCATGTAAGAAACTGATTTATTGACATCATGCTTGGTCTGGACCCAAAAAGTAAACAAAACTATAGCATGCAGAAATGTAGTTGATAACAAAAACAATCTTTGTCTGACAAAAATGTTTTGACATCCTTGCTACTCATAGATTCCAAATAATCAACAATAGGGTCATACATGTCACAAAGAAATACCTCTCCAATAAGTTGTTCCAACAGAAGACTAAAATGATGTTGGTGATTGCTTTCATTGATCTCGATGCTGAATGTGGACTGCTCAACCTTTGTCGGAGAAAAATGCCATCTCAACTGCAAAACTGAACCTTTTTCTCCCCTTCACCATATCTCTATAATATGAATTCATCATGATGATATGCTGGCTTATCACAGCTAACAATTTCAGAGAGAGAAGAAGTAACATGTTCTTGATCTTCTATATCACTGCCTTCCTCATCAGCGACAACCTTTATATCAAAAATTGAAACAAAGGGTTCAAAAGGAAGATAGTGCTCTTGATGTTCCTTTTGAAGATAAGATTCTTTCTGCAAATTATGTTCCTCATGATTGATGCAATCTTCCTTTGCCTGCAAATTTGGAAGCTGAGGGTTGCCCTTAATATTTGTTGCAGATTCAAATCCATCACATGCTAATCTGTCAATCTCCTCATTTTTATTTGAGATCTCAAAAGAAAAGACCTGTTTTTTATGCAAATTAGAAACATCAGGGACATTTGATATGATGTCAACAGTATCATTAAACTTGATGTACAAGTGGAGGTCATCTAGAACCTTTGGATATTTATGAAAAATATCCTCTTCAACCACATACTTTTCAACATAATCATACTTTTCATCTCCATTAATTTGAAAAAACAAATTATATTCATGACAACATTTTGGAAAAAGGGCATCAGCTGAAACGTCATCTTTACAGAACAAATTGAATTCCATATATGTGGAGACACCATGCTCTTTATGAGTCTCATCCCTGTAGTGTCATTGTTTCTCTAGGGGGTCATATCTACAAAATACCAGAGGTAGTTCCGACTAGTGTTCCACCTAAACAATGCCGCAAGGTAGTATTTTATACTGCAAAATTAAGCTTCTTCACAATCTGTTCAAAAGGGGAACAAAAGGACACTGCAACCACTAAAACCTCGTCCGAAGCACCTTCTATCCAATAGAAGCAGGTTGACAAGGTTGCAACAAAGCACACAAATTCCTTCTACACATTGTCCTATCATGTAGCTCAACTTGTTGAACAAGCTCAACCTCAACAGGTTCATGACAGACTTCCACGAACTAAGCAGCGCGATTTCTCCAACAAGGCAAGCAGCTCACCAAGATTCTGATTCAACAAACATTTTTTCCTCTCCCCTGGAGACCATTTCTTCCTAAGGAGGGAGGATTGATCCAGGTGGATATCGATGGCCACCCACCTTTTCCAACTGTCCCAAAACAATTTTCTGGCAATTTTGGTAATTTACTATTTTTAGCAGTTTTTAACTTCCCGGGGAATTTTGAGGCCCTAAACGACGTTTTTGGGAAAACAGGGAGAAATATAGAATTTCCTTCGATATTTCCTCCAAAATGAATCTCCTCGACGATAC
Organism: Picea sitchensis; assembly: GCA_010110895.2. NCBI lineage: Eukaryota > Viridiplantae > Streptophyta > Pinopsida > Pinales > Pinaceae > Picea > Picea sitchensis. The sequence continues at coordinate 193,612 of SNQJ01S0042396.1, forward strand.
CTTTCCAATGGGATATCGTGCGCCTAAAACATAGATCGTATGCAAACGTTATGACCCCGGGAAGTTGATGTATTAACTTACCCAAATAGGGCCCACATNTCATCTCCTAGGGTTAGGTTTTTGGATATCTAGGGTTTTGGGCAGTCCTGTTTATTGTAAAAAGGCCTTCATAACCACATTGTAATCATCTTCCTATGAATGCGAGTAGCCGTCACATCTCTTCTCAGAGATAAGCTTCCACCATTCTAGCGAGTCTTTCACTTTGTACTTTAACAGTCTCTGTACATTTATTTCCTTAATAGAAATCGTGTATTATTGTTTCTTTGTGTTTATGGTTGCATATATGATACATTTATTTTATGTTATTGGATATCTGAGATATCTCTGTGCATTTCTTTATTATATCTCTGCTCTCATTTCATGCCGAAAATAATTGGGATCACCAAGAGCCTCTGATTTTCTAATACTTCATCTTCATATCATATTAAGAATGCTTCTAGGTCATTCAGCCCATGGAATATGGGAGGCTCCCTTATCTCTGCACCTACCCATCTTATTGCATGGTCTATTCTTGTGCATCTTCTTATGGAGACCTCATGTAACCTCTGTTGCCAATTTTCTAAGCTCGCATCTGAGTCTGACGCACATGAGGTGATGCTTCGTGAACTGAGTACCCCTTCTGCAATTGGGTTTACGTAATCTTCATCTCGCGCATTTGTTCTCTACAACTGTTTAATTTCCTCCAGGTCCAAGCAAGTAGGCTCTATGAACCTTTCCCCTTCTGATGGGTCCAATGGAACAATGACTCTGTATACTCCTGACTCAAAGGTCATCTTCCCCGTCTTTAAGTTGATTATGGCCTGGTTATCAAACACCGAATCCAAACCTATTAATGTCAGACAAGGTGTTTTTCCGGTCCACTATCTCGATTACTTCGAAGTCGGATTTTGTCCCCACTCCATCCAAGTCTATTGTCACTCCTTTTAGTCTTCCAATTGGTAGAACTCTATGTTGATTTTCTAGTTTCCGTTGAGCCGGTGAATATCCTAATGTGGGCTCTCCCATACATTTCCATGTCTTCTTAGGTAATACATTGACTTTGGATCCTAAATCCAGTATGATATCTACCATGTTAAAATCTCCAATGTTGGCGTTCAACCTGAATTCTCTACTTGTTATTCTCCTTGTATGTAGGTGATTGAATATTTTTGTTCTAACTTTCCTTTTGCTTCTACACTACATATTTCTAGCATATTTTGTAATACTTTAACAACAGATGGATCATTTAGTATTTTTTCACATGATTTCAAAAATCCTTTAATCGTACTTACTTGTCCCATGGGATCTGTTCCTTTGGTGTGATCCAACTATGGAGGAATATCATAGTCCGGTACTTCCTTAATACGTTGCGCGGTTGATGTCGATGCAATGTCTGGCTTCAAGAATTCTTGTCTGGCTTGCTTGAATATCTCCTTCTCGTTCTGTGCATCAAACTTCTTCTTTTCTTCAACATTCTTCTTCACCCATTGGTGTTGTATTGACTCTTGTCTTAGTGCATCGTTTCTTGTTTTATCTCCTCCCCGTGTAACTCTGTTGATGTTTCTTCCTTCATCACTCGCTTCTGCTGAAATCCACTAAACATTCTAATTGTTATGATTTCTCTCCTCTTGGATCTTCCCTAATAATTTCGGGCATTATTCGGTGTCATGATCTTATGCACGACAATACATAGAGGTCGTTGGTAAAAGTGGACATTCTCATGCGTAGTGTTTTGGTTGTTGACAATTGTGACATACCACTAGTCCTCTACCTCTTCCAAAGCCTCCTCCTTCTCTTCCTCTGCCTCTGTAGCCAGCTCGATCCCCTCGCGGTGCGTTATACTGAGGTTCCTAGTTGTACTATGTGGTATTATAGTGTGGTTGTGCAGTATTATATTGTGGCTGCGTAGTGTTGTATGGTTGTTGCGCAGTGCTATACTATCATTGTGTAGTGTTGTATGTGGCTTGTACTTTTTGATTCACTGTTTTCTTGAGAAGTTTTGTTATCAGTTTTCTCTTCTAAGTTTGAAGTTGTGTGAAGCATTTAGATATCATAAAACATAGTTTTAATTGGTGTTAGTTTAGTTTCTCTAGGAGATAGAAACAAAGTTCCTATTTTCCTTTCATGAGCCATCAATGAACATGTCCATCACCTAAGAAAGAACTTTAGATCATATTCGTTTTTATGAGTTTTGCTTTCTAATTTATGAATTGTGTGAAGAGTGTTATCTTTGAAGTGTGAAAACAGAGTATTGGTTTTAGATGGTTTTCTTGATTGATCTATACTCATCAGACATAGGAACCTATCGATCATCGGCACATATAGTGCATCAACTCTACTGATTATGAATCTCGGTCCATAATTTATGTTTGATAATATATTATGCATATAATTGCACCAACAATACCTATTATTGTTCATAGAACATCGACTGAAGAGGAATTTGAAGTCATTAAGTTTTTTGGGGACAATGCCCCTTTCCCACTTTTGTTAGGCAAGACTTGGATTGAGAAGAATCAAATGGAAGGAAAGCAGAGGAAGACGCTATACAAAATAAAAAGAAAGAACTAAGGGATTTCATAACTATGAAAATAGACCATCTAATAGAAGAACGGGAGGATAAGTTGAAGCAATAGAGAAAAATAACAACGCAGGAGGGAAAAAAGACAAGAGAATTAACTGTCAAGGTTGAAAGAATGCAAGAAGGCTTGAAGGACCTATCTATTAAAGAAAGAAGTATGTCCACTCGGGAATTGATAAGAAAAGGGATATTAACTTCAGACCCTTAGAGGGCACCTCAATAGTGCGAAGCCACTATGCTAGGGGAAGATAAGAATAAAAATGGAAAGAGGATTCCAGAAAAAATTAGAGAGACTTAGATAACAGGAAAGAAGGCAAGGAAGTTCAATAAAAAGAAAGCTAAGTTGGAAAAGCTACAAGAAACTACATAAACCAGATGGAAGACTTCGCAAAATGGAACCTTGTAGGAGGCAGGTTCACAGGATTTGAACCTCACTGGAACAACAGGTCCGCAAAGAAGGATACTTCACCTTGGTGAAGTTAGATGACCATTAGAGGTGCCCCTACCGTTATAATGACGATCCAGAACAGTTGGAAAACACATTTAGGGGCTGATGGACCAGTTTTGGACGTTGAGACCGTGCCATAACAAATAGATTTACATTAATAGAAGCATTTCACAGCCATTGGAAGATTTGTCACGATCCCCTGCTTATTTAACTCGTTGGTCGTTGCGCTGGGACCACCTTTTTTTACCCGTGATTGACTGAGCAAAGCAGAGAATTGTCCAAGTGTAGAGCTGTGTTATCTGAAACTAGACCCCGCATGTCCGTTTGTCTACCCTACCTATTTGTTAGAAGCTAGAATGCCAGGCGAACCTAGTAAATTGGAGAAGTTTTTCGAGGAAGTCCTTAAGAAGCTAATGGTCGACAAACCAATATCTGAAGGTATTCAGGCATAGTCGACTAGGGGACCGCAGACTTGCCATTCGACCAGATGTCGTTCTGGCTGTGTCAATCCTGTAACTAAACAACGAAGTAAGCACCATGACGATCTGGCTAACGCGAAGCAGATCCTGTCGATCCTACCTGAATATATCCCACCTTTGGCTGGCATTGTTAACCGCGATAGTATCCCCCGCGATTTTGAGTACATCGTCTTCACTGCATACATTACAAAAGGAATTATCATAGTCGGGAGTCAGTTAGGAAAGATCCTGCTATTAAAGAACAACGACTTCAATTTAGGAGACTGAAAGAACTACGCCATGTTGGCGTTCCACCGCTATCTTACGAAGACAACTGGAAAGAATCCTTACATCATCTCATAACCATGGATTAAGGGGTTGGCGCAGTCCACCATGTTGAATGTGATGAAGATCTCGCATTTTGGCCACCATCAGGAGGTTAATTCTTGCGTTAAACTCTTACAGTCCTGCTATTGTTGTGGATACTTATGGCTTGACAGGAGGATTACTGTGTATCTGAAACCGATCCATCGGATCACAGGCTTAAGTGTGAAGGGTCCCAATCCTCAGCATTTTTATCTAGGGAAGGCTTCAGACCGATATTTGGTGCAGTGCATCAAAGAAGATTACAGAGAGGTAGAGAAAGAAAAGCGAAGTTACAAGGTATCCTCTATACAGGATGGCACAGTGTGCCTCGCTTTCCAACTCCTATCCAGCAAGATAGTAAGGAAGAACCGCCCCACACAGGTCACCGGGTTCGTGGTGGACCTCACAGGAAAGTGTTTGGAGGGAATGCAAATGAACTGGGTGAACTACCTCGTCAATGAGCCAAAGAAGGATTTCCACGAAGCCCGGGACTTGGGATAAAAATTCCATTACAATTGGTTGATCATTTTGATCACATTTGTCGCTTCGCAAATGCCTGAAGGAGCCACTTTTCTAGAGATCAAACCCTTGGAGACATTGGCCGCTCGGTTTTCCACCTTGTGGTACACCAATGACATGACGAAGTAGTGGTCGTCCAAGGCCGTGTTTCATGGATATTACCAGTAGTTAAAGGTCGCCATCAAATCATTTCCACGCATGACACTGCGTACCCTGCACCAGTACCGACCAATAGCAAAGTTTCACGTTGATCCTCATTTCATCTACATCACCGCGTGCAGAGATGAGAACCAGAAAGAATTGCAGTTGTACTACAAGATGATAGATGACGATATGGAGTAGGTTACAAAGTAGTGGTTGGAGGAATTTCTTGTACCTGTCATCGATGAAGAATTATCCAACACTGACACCATAGGAAGCCCCAAAGTTACACAGGTTGAGCATGTCAGACAATCCAGTGGGACGACGAAGAAGAAAAAGCAGGAGGAAGTCCAGGATATATAGAGTGATGAAGAGGACAATGCTTGTGAAGATAACAGGTCTGGCTCGCCAAGAGGATGAGAAGGCAAAACAAAAGGACATGGAGTAGGAGATGACGGAGAATAAGAGCAAGGAGGAGGTGAAGCTACCACCCTCCACCTGAGGATCCTCCCGTTGGGACAATGACACCACAGAAGAGGAAGTTTTCTCCGAATAAACCTTTACCAAGGAAGAAGATGCACCCTAATAAGCCCCACTTGGAAGCCACCCTCAAGGATGATGAAGACATATTGTAGAGGTATGGAGAGAGGCAAGAGGAGTTATACAAAAAAATTGAGAAGGAATTGAAGGAAGTACAACAAGTTGTTCATTTGGTCTACGCAGTACCTACTGCACCGTCTGCACCTTCCTCATCACAGGCTATAGAATTGGGGGATGAACCAGCCCAATTGAGAAGGTTTGCATATGCAACAAAATATCGGTTCCAGAGAGCTCAAAAAGAAAAGGACAAGGCTATAGAATCCTTGAGAAAGGAGAAGGACAAAGTCCTTGTGTAATTACGAGCAGCGCATGACAGTGTAGCAGCCTAGGAAAGCGAGAAAGAAGAGCTTCAGGTGAATTTTCAGGAGGAAAAATCCCAGCTATAGAAGGAAAAGGAGCAGTTTCTCGCAGAGGGGGCCATGGTCAAAGAAGTCATAAGTAAATCTGTCAATGTATGTCAGGCTTTACACAGGAGAAGCAAGAGTCGATCGAAGTTCAAGTAGTGAAGCTCACTGAGACCCTCCAGCAGATTCAGGCTAGGATAACAAAATTGGAGGCCCAAACAGTACCGAGCACCTTGTAGGAGGTACATGAACAGAGGGAGGAGTCTGCCAAGAATACAGTAGTAAGAATAAGAGCCCTCACCTTAGAATGTAAACAATTAAATGATAAGAGCTCCCAGACATATGAACTCCTCATTGAGGATCCAAAGCTAAGGAAACTAGAAGCGCAATTATAGGAGGTGCGATAACAATCATTTTCATTGCAGGCGTAGATGAAGCTTCTCACCACAGTCGAAATAATGAAGAGATCCCAGGAGAAATGCTCAGTACAACAACATATCACTTCCCTCCAGGGTAAGGTAATGGAAGTTACACAGAAGCTACAACATGTGCAAGACAAAGCTTGCAAGGTGTTCGAAGAGATTGATGGATAGGGCTCACAACTAGATCAAGTGGTTGCAGTAGTAGAACAATGCCTGGAAGGGCCTGTTACAGAGTAGACGATCCAGGAGCTCACTAAACAAGAGGCTCAGGAAAAACAACAAGTCGATGTAGCTCGAGTTAAGCTCGAAGCTTTTGAAACAACTTTGTCCACACCTGAGTGACTTGGGACGAGTCATAGGTGAGTGTTGGGGACCTGTTGGCCCTCGACCAAGTTTTGAGGAAACCTTGGTCAAATTTGGCCCACTTTTGGATTTTGACATGTTGGTCGAAGAAGGAGCACCTAGGCGGAGCTGAGATTACAAATCTCACCGATTTTGAGGGTTATGTGGGCCCAGTAAAGGTTCCTCTAGGGTTTTGTAATGGGTTTATGGGATGTCGTCCCATGGGGTTTTCCCATGTTTAGGCCTTATTGTAAGGGTTTTTACAATATAAATAAAGAAGAATGTATTGTAGAAAAGGGAGAAGTTTGAATATAGTTATGTGTGAACAAGAGTTCTTTGTGCAAATGCATGTATGTGTGAGACTATGATTTTGTAGAAGGTGCAAATGTTGTGATCTGGCTATGTGCATTTGACCTAGTTTTGGAAGGAGGATCTAGTGCTCGGTCCGCATATCTCATGTCTGGTGTGAGGCTCGACTCTGTGGCTTAATGCACATGAGTGAATGAATGCAATATTTTGACGCATAATAAAGAGGCAAAGCGATTGGTGGATGTAGCTGCATCCTCGGGTGAACCACACATATCTAGTGTCTTATGGTTTTCTTTGTGCTATGTTATTTATGTCATAAGTCTGCTTAGTGCTTTTATTATGTTGTGTAATAGATAGATATTTTGTTGCTTAAGTGCTTTACTTGTGTTAAGGGTAAATGAATGCTAGATCTAACCTATAATGTTAAGTGCCAAGTGCTCAAGGTATATAATCATTCATTATTACTGCATCAATCTATCTTTGGTTATGCTCTGCGATGTTAAAAAACTAATGCATGTCACCTTCTAAGCATTAACATAATACTCTGTAAAGTGTTTTATCACATATCTGTGTCTCATCCTGGTTACAGACACTTGCACCCTGTAACCCCTCTTTCCTCTACCTCAGGTGAGACTTCGCCTTCTTTCCAGGTGTTGTCGAAAGGGCCGGTAGTCGGGGTGTTGTTGGTGCGTTGTTAAGCATTGAACCCTGGGTCTGCCCCTGTGTCAACACTATGCCACTACATTAAAGGTCAGATTTGAGATTGTTTTAATTGAACTTGATTGGATTAAAGTTGAAGTTGAAATGCTTATGGAGACTTGGATCCAAATTGAACATAACTTGGTGAAATATGTTGTTTATCTCATAATCCATTACTTAATGCATTCAATAAAACATAATTACAGAAATAAAGCATGCATAAGGAAACTTGAGATGAAAGAACAACACATGACAAGAGATCACCATTGTTAATGGAGTTCACCAGTATGGCTATGTCTCCGGATCTGCTGGAATACAAATCACTTCATTTCTTCTCCTAATGTGGGGCTGATTCTAGTTTAGAGAAAGGGCTACATCTTCTCCCAAATGAAGGGGCAACAAGGCTCTACCAATGTGGGGCATAATTTCCCCAATGTAGGGGCTCACATACTCTCCCAATAAGGGGCTCAACTCTCCCAATCAAGGGGCTTACATACAAACCACAAGCGTGAGTGCTTGTTTCTCTCCAAAAG
>SNQJ01S0042397.1:49785-77476 GCA_010110895.2 Picea sitchensis
ATACATGAGGTGTATAGTTGATGATGTTGGTACATATTGATGAGTCAAGGTTGATGCATGGTACATGTTGGTTCAGGTTATTGGTACAGGTTGTTTGGTGTAGGTTGATTTGTACAGGTTGTTACAGGCTATTGGTACAGGTTGACAGTGGAAGTGGTTGATTCAGTGACAGTGACAGGTTGTCTACATTTGGCATTTATATTTCAGGGTGGTTGGACGGGGCAAGGACAGGTGGTTGTAGCCACCTTCTGGTTGTAGCTGGAGAACTTAGGGGGTTTGTAGCTAGAGAATTAAGGAGTTGGAGCTTCCCTCATGTTGTAGCCTGAGAAACTAGGGGGTTGGAGCCTCTTTCCAGTTGCAGCTGGAAAAAAAGGAATTTGGTGCTTCCAATGAATGTAATTCTTCAAGACATATAAGAAAAAACATTCTGTGGTTTTCTCCCTCTTGGAGTTTCCATGTAAAAACACTTGTGTACTCTGTATGTGTGTGATTGCTCATTTGTTCATTGTTTATTTACTCTGTAACTATTGGATGATAATGCTACATTGATATAACACTTGCATTTTTGGTGAAAAAGGATTAAATTTCTCTATTACTGGTTCACCCCCCTTCTCAGTAATCCAACAGATTCTAGTTTTCCTTCAAGGCATGCGAGATGACTTCTTGAGTACCCATTGTAATTATATAATCAGATGGCCACGATTATGTTCTAGAAATAATTAATCATGTAGTTCATCTTCTCCTCGATACTAAAAACTATATTGATTTCTAGCTTAATACCCAATTGCTCCGTGATATCTATTTAAAGAGAATGGAGGGTCATTTGTTGATGATCGATTGTAATAAACTGATATATAAATAGTTTTCCTTTTGCATTAATATAGTTCTTCAAGTGGTCGATTTGGCTGGGGTTGCAGAATATTTCATTGTTTGAGGGTTTTAACAACATAATACATTGGTGTATTGATATTTGATATGTTTGTGTGATTAGTTTCCTTAAGGTGTTTGACCTATGTTGATATACCATGTTTATCGAATGGTATGTGCATTTGTGAATAAAGTTTCCACAATAAACAAGTTATAGTGATTGTAGTTAAGGTGAAGAAGTTCGTAAAAATGTTTGATTCATAGTCATCATTTTGTTTATATGGACCCTTAATGTATGATGCCTTACATTTATGAAAACATAAAACTCTATAATGCAATGATTGTCATTACTTGTTTAATTATTTTGTTGCATCTCTTCAATCTTGATATATTTAGCAATGTATGTCATAGTGATACACATACACATACAGAAATAAAACGTTGTACATTAATCTTGGATTTAGATATATACACATTAGAAAATAAATTCAAAGCCTTAAAATCCAAAAACACATTGTGGCAATTCAATATGGACACATTTGGAATCAAAATTCACAATTTTAGAATCAAAATTGACACTTTTAGATTTCAAAATTGACACTTTTAGAATCAAAATTTGCACTTTGGGGATCAAAGCTCACACTTTAGAATTAAAATTATTTGAAATTCACACTTTCATAATATAAATTCATAGTTTAAAAAATTGATATTCACACTTTTGAAATCTAATTTTGCACTTTAGAAACACCGATATTCACAATTTTGAAAATGAATTTCATAGTTTTTTAGTATAAATTCTTACTTATTAATTCAAATTTTATGAAATGGCCATTCTTGTAATAAGGAATATGAGACCATTGGTAGGAGTGCCTCAAAGTGACTCTAGATTTCCACTTCGAAAAGTATATCATTCACTCTTTCCCCAAGCCTTTACCTTTATGAAATAATCTTCTCTTGATTTCAAGAGAGGTGGATAAGGGGATTCTAGTTTTCCTTCAACGCATGTGAGATGACTTCTTTAGTATCCATTGTAAGTATATAATTAAATGGCCACGATTATGTTCTAGAAATAATTAATCCTATAGTTCATCTTCTCCTCGATATTAAAAACTATATTGATTTATGGCTTAGTACCCAATTGGTCCATGATCTCTATTTAAAGAGAATGGAGGGTCATTTGTTGATGATCGATTGTAAGAAACTGATATATAAATAATTTTCTTTTTGCATTAATATAGTTCTTCAAGTGGTCGATTTGGCTGGGGTTGTGGAATATTTCATTGTTTGAGGGTTTTAACAACATAATACATTGGTGTATTGATATTTGATATGTTTGTGCGATTAGTTTCCTTAAGGTGTTTGACCTGTGTGGATATACCATGTTTATTGAATGGTATGTGCATTTGTGAATAAATTTTCCACAATAAACAAGTTATAGTGATTGTAGTTAAGGTGAAGAAGTTGGTAAAAATGTTTGATTCATAGTCATCATTTTGTTTATATGGATCCTTATTGTATGATGCCTTACATTTATGAAAACATAAAACTCTACAATGCAATGATTGTCATTACTTGTTTAATTATTTTGTTGCATCTCTTCAATCTTGATATATTTAGAAATGTATGTCATAGTGATACACATACACATACAANTGTGTGGATATACCATGTTTATTGAATGGTATGTGCATTTGTGAATAAATTTTCCACAATAAACAAGTTATAGTGATTGCAGTTAAGGTGAAGAAGTTGGTAAAAATGTTTGATTCATAGTCATCATTTTGTTTATATGGATCTTTATTGTATGATGCCTTACATTTATGAAAACATAAAACTCTACAATGCAATGATTGTCATTACTTGTTTAATTATTTTGTTGCATCTCTTCAATCTTGATATATTTAGAAATGTATGTCATAGTGATACACATACACATACAAAAATAAAATGTTGTACATTAAGTTTGGATTTAGATATATACACATTAGAAAATAAATTCAAAGTCTTAAAATCCAAAAACACATTGTGGCAATTCAATATCGACACATTTGGAATCAAAATTCACAATTTTATAATCAAAATTAACACTTTTAGAATTCAAAATTGACACGTTTAGAATCAAAATTTGCACTTTGGGGATCAAAACTCACACTTTAGAATTAAAATTATTTGAAATTCACACTTTCATAATATAAATTCATAGTTTAAAAAATTGATATTCACACTTTTGAAATCTAATTTTGCACTTTAGAAACACCGATATTCACACTTTTGAAAATGAATTTCATAGGTTTTTAGTATAAATTCTTACTTATTAGTTCAAATTTTATGAAATAGTCATTCTTGTAATAAGTAATACAAGACCATTGGTAAGAGTGCCTCAAAGTGACTCTAGATTTTCACTTCGAAAAGTATATCATTCACTCTTCCCATTTGCAATAAAACCTTTTGCATCCATTGGTGAATCGATGGGAGGATACAAGTAAGAAATTTCATTGGCATATTCTTTGCTCCATATTTTTGAAGTGTTTTCACTTTGGGGGTTGAAATTCACAAGTTAGAATCAAAATTATTTGAAATTCACACTTTCATGATCTAAATTCATAATTTTGAAAACTGATATTCACACTTTCGAAATCCAATTTTGCATTTTAAAAACATGGATATCTACACTTTCAAACATGGATTTCATAATTTTTTAATCTAAAATCTTACTTATTAATTCAAAATTTAATGAAATGGTCATTCATTTAATAATGCATATGAAAGCATTGGTAAGAATGCCTTAAAATGGCTCCATATTTCCACTTTGCAAAGTATATCATCCACTCTTTCCATCTGCAATAAAACCTTTTGCATCCATTATCTACAAGAGGATAAATGTGAGATATTTCATTGACATTTTTTGCTCCATCCTTTTCCTTTCACTTTAACCTGAAGTATTTCACACATGACATACTAACTCCACATGTCTCTATGCAATTCAAAGTATTTTGAAATATCATTTGAGAATTGAATCAAGCTATCATTAAAAAGAAGGTTTCACTATGGGTTATTGCATCACAATGAATCTTTTCCAAGGTTACGCGACCATAAGGCAAAGAATACCAAATGGATGATTTTACAAGAACACAATTGTGATGATTTTCCTCCAATATAAAGACACAAGTGTTAAATAAAATGTAATCAGAGAAAAAGCATTATCAAATAATGGTTTCATCATTCTTTCTCTGTCAACGATTCCTCAAACAAGATGAAACCTCTCCAAGCATGTGATATACTATAAATGGAAAATGAAACTATGAAAAGCATTGGTATTCAATCTTTGTCAAAGATATTAAAACAACAAGAATTTACCAAGCAAGTTCATGAGAAAAAATTGTAAATGAAAATAGAATATTGTAGAAAAATTCATCAAGATAGTTTAGTGAGTTAGTTCGAGTAGTTAACAAGTAAAAGGTCATGGGGTCAAGTATTCATGATGGCTGCCTCTGTAGATATTATCGGATCTCACTTGATGTCCCCGTCGAGTTAAATTGCCAAAAATGTAATTGACTAGCTTACATTCCATACCATCCTCGAAATGAGAAGTACCACCTAAAATTTCCTGAAATGTATATTCCATTGAAGAACAAAAAACATTCATCAAAATAACTTGACATTGACATTTTACCATCATAAATAACAATGACTTGAACATGGTTGTTACACAATAAGATCCTCCATCTCACACATGTTCAACATATAAAATTAATTTATAACCATTTATAACCATGTCATTAATTCAATTAACATTCAAAAGAAAACTCATAAAATGTATACATTAAGCCAAGATATTTTCAAGGCGATGTCATCTAGTATTTTAAATGGAAAACTCTTAGAGAGTCTTTCCATAATATACAAGATAAGTCCACGAGGAGTTTATAAAATGGCTTGGTTTTCTCTTCACATAGTAAATAATTCATTGGTGTAGTTTTCATAAAGCCTTTCCATCTACTCAGGGGTGATGGTGAGGGTAAATGGAACATTCATTTGTATGAATGTTTACTGCTCCATCTTTTGTTTTTCAAGAATTTAGCATAGGACAAAGTTTGAATGCTATTCCTTTTGCATGTTCATTATTTAATCTAATTTATTTGTAAATTCATGAAAATAAAGTGATTCAAACCGAAGAAGCTTCTAGTGTCATTTCTCCAAGCTCTTCACAAAATCTACACATAAACTTATGTGTGAGATCAAGTTAGAAAATGAAAAAAAATCTAATGGAGAGTTCTATGAATATTTTTTACTAGCAATTTCTTAAAAAAAACAATATTCCTTCAAACATAAGATTTACAAAGAATGGAAAGGGAACAAAGGGATTGCTCTCGTGAAATTTAATCAATGTAAATTCAATGTTGTAGGCATTAAAGGACAAGATAATGTTTAGTACAAATTCAAGTGCTGATTTTTTTTAATGACTAAGAGTGTTGGCACAGGATATTCCCATTACAATGTTGCATTTCAAAGGAGAATGTTGAAACCCCAAGAAAAATATGAATTATTTCTTTCTCTAATTCTTGGATACCAAATTTGATTCTTCTTTCTTTGCCAATGTCTTCAAGCTTCGAAACACATTGGCTTTATTTGTAGCTTGATTTCTTTGATGTCTAGAAACTCTCTAGAAAACATCGTAATGAGAAATTGATTTACATATGTAATGGATATCTCTAGACACTACGAAGCTTAGTGCCATGATTTTGATGATGGGGAAAACATTCTATGGGTGTTTGACAAGCCCATTTACAGATATAAAAGGGATAGGAACAATTAAATCTTAATATTGTTTCCCCAACAACCAAATTTTTTGTAAATCAATTGTTGAATGGGGATTGTCTCTCTTGAATCCCATGGGTATCTCTGCATTACTTCCAAAATGGATAAGTGGTTTTCCTACTTGTTAGAATGGCTTCAGGGATGTTCAAACTTGCAAAACCAATTAGAGAATGGAGAGAGTATATAGAAAGGAAGAAAGAGGTCATTGCACTAAAGAAAATGAGAAATGAGGGCAAAGAGAACAACGTTCAACCTTAAAAGCCCCCAACATTTCATGATGAAGTTTTCCCTTCAATTATCATAAATAGGTTTACGCTACCAAAATATCATTGGAATATGACCTCTTCCTCTTGATAATATGTTTCTTGCCTAGGTACCTTGATTTTCGACCAAGGAGGGAGTCACAACCACATTAAGGAAGCCAAGGACCCATCCCAAGGAGGGGATTTGGAGCTGATTAACTTTAAAAAAAACTCATACATCAGGTGTATTTTTTGACGTTCTCATTGGTAATGGAAATGCTTTACATTTTTTCATAGGTTTCTTCTTTTTGTTATTTATTTCATAAATAAGATATGTTTTGAAGTATGCAAAGTAGACTTAGGGTTTAGTTTTCTAACTCTATACACCATTTTGTTTGGTCTTAATATAAAACCATTAATATAGTGGGATTGGTCTACCCTTGTAACAAATTTGCACCAAGACTTAGGAAGCAACTCAAACATGAATGCAAATGATTAAGTTCATGAGGCAAAGGCCCAATTTCTCTATTTAGATGGTAAAAAATGATGGGAGATGGTTGACCTACCCAAAGGAAGCAATTCACTGGGTTTAGTGACTAAAAAACACAATTTCTTGGCATGGATAGTAGGGAGTTCTTCAAGGTGAGATATTTTCCTTTTGAGAGAAAATCAATGACCCTAGAGCTCAACAAGGCTCAATCGCTACCCTCCCAAGACGAAAAATTTCCTTTTCTTAGGAAATTCATTTGAAATTAGTAAGTCTTAGGCACCTTTCTTTGTTTGGGAATGAAAAAAATCATGTACCTCCAAAAACGAGGTTCAATCACTCACTTTGGAGTCTTGTTGGCCTCTGTACTTGGTGATTTTTCCTTCATGATAAATCGTTGGCTTAGGGAGCCATCAAACTTCCAAAGTGAGTGATTTCATTCTTTACTTGATGAAACACATCCAGAGCTAAGGAAAACCCTCGCAATTTATCTAAAAATTAAAAAATTTCATTCCTCATTGTAAATTGAACTATCATTCGCCAATTCATTGAATTTCCATGATTGTTTAGTGTTTGCATAGTTTTTTCTACTCGTCGGTGGTCACAAAGAATCATTGGGGCATCAATAGTTTCATATCACTTCACACATTGAAACAAATCTTGAAACTCCTTTTTGTTGGAGAAAATTCTATTTTCGACACACTAGTTCAGTGGGAGTTAACCGACTAGTTCTATTTTAGACTTTCTATTTTTACCATCACTATTATGCATGCATGCATTCCTAAGGAAAGCTAACTGCGTGATTGTTTTTCTTAATTATGGAATGTTTTGCATTATATATGAGTGTATTCCACTCATTCATTGTATCATATTAATCATGATCTATGTATCAATCATCAGCTCATTGGAGTAGTGTGAATATTTTTTCTCATTCTTCCATATTGAATCTCTCTTCCTTTCTTGATAAGATTTGTTTGTACATGATTTAGCAATATCTCCTGTACAAGTTTCCATGAAACACTGACATGGTATCAGAGCTATGTTGCTTGGAGCAATCCAGACAAGGCAAAGAATAAGGAAAATCAGGGTTTCGACGAGCTAAATCCATGGTCGTACCTTTCAACAATTATTCCTCCCAAAATATTACGTTTTTGAGGAAACGGCCCGCATGGAAAGTAAATCCTCCTGAAACTGATACGAATCTATGGCCGTACCTTTCTATAGTGATTTCTCCAAAAATATTAAGTTATTGAGGAAACGACTCACGTGGGAAGTAAATCGACCCATTCTGCAAGTGGGTTTTCAACTGTTTGGCAAGTGTTGGCCCTTAGTTATGGAAGTATGCGAATATCAAGGAAGAAAAGGGAGAATGTAAACTTCGTGGAAGAAACGGTGACTGATTTGGGTCAAAGTGAACAAAAGAGCAAGAAAGATGGAGCGAAGCCCGAGAAAGCAAGTCGTTGGAAGAGGATATCAGGGATGACACATAAGCAAGGAAGAAGGATCATGGACTTGTCAGCAAGTAGAAAAAGCCACCGTTGGATGCTTTGAATCTCCGCGCGAGAAGGAAGGAAAGACAGGCTAGCGAATCCCTAAAAATATGGGTCAAGTTGACCTAGGGTTTTATATACCTAGGGTTTTGGTATCTAGGGTTTTTGACACCTAGGTTTCAGACTAAGGTTGTTGGTGAGCTATTGTAATGTATAAATAGAGGTCTAAAGGGCCTAGTTTGGGTTGGTATTTTTGGGTTGGTATGATAATCCCAGTCACCAGAGCGTCCATAGCACTCTCAATAGTAGTCCACCACACATTCAGTCAGGAACCCTAGGAAGATCTATGGCAGATGAGATGAGACTCCCTATCTTTAGGGGAGATGGATCTGAAGATCTTGATCAACACTGGTTCTTGTGTGAAGCCATATGGAACATTAATAATGTCACAGATGAAGTTGTCAAAAGAACCTAGTTCAGTATAACTCTCAGAGATCGCGCACTGAGTTGGTACATGAAACTTGTCCAAGGACTTGCACAACCTAAGCCATTGAATCATATCAAGAACGTGTTGATTACAAAATTCAAGAAACCTAAGTCATAATACCAATGTATCACAGAGCTGAAAGAGATCAAGCAAAAGGTAGCTGAACCTATGTGGGAATTTGATCAGAGATTCAAAACCTTGACATGCCGATTGAATTTTCAGATCCCGGATGAATAGAACAAGGAATGGTTCATTGTTTCCCCTCTACCACACATTAGAGTTACCCTGATGCAACAAAAGATTGCTTTGTAGGTTGAGGCATTGGAGATCACCATGAAGCTAGAATCATCCCCTATGGGAGAATCCAATTTAGGTATGGGTCAGATCCCGAGTCAACTAACTAGTTTGTCTCTGTAGGTCGAAGATATGAAGAAAGATAAGGGAAAGGATAAAAGAGAAGACATTTGGTGTGTCAGATGCAGATCATAAGGTCATGAAAAGGAACACTACCCTTTATTCAATGAATATTTGGCTTCTAGAGCTCCGAGCCCCTTGAAGCAAGTCACCTTACCCTAGTGCGAGGTATGTAGGAACAAACATCGTACTGGTGAGTGCTATTATATTCAAAAGTATGTTCAGACACCTACAAATTTGTACTGTACATTCTGTAAGTCCATAGGACATGATGATAGAGATTGTAGGGCTTATGATCTCATGCATGAAAGGTCAAGAGACATATATAAGATTTAAGGCGAAGTACAACAAGAAGGAAACACTACGCAGTACAACTCTCTAGGAAGAGGAAACTTCAATCCTTGCGGTGGATTTAGAGGAAGAGGACAAGGAGGAGGAATGAGTCGAGGCCAAGGACATATCATCTGCTATAACTTCGCATAGCCAGGACACCTCACAAGGGATTTTTAGAACCCTTGTACCACTTGCAGCTACTGTAGCTCGTTTGACCATGTTATAGAAGATTTGCGTGTACTTCTAACTAAGATTCAGGAAAGACGAGGACCTCAGTAGAACCCACAAGTGCAACTGATCTATTTTGAACCTCGCAGAGAAGATCCTAGAGTCGTTGTTATAACCAGAGGAGGCGTTGTTACAGGAGAAGATAGACTAACCCAAGGGAAGACCATAGAATATTCAGGAATCAGAAAATCAACAGAGAAGACCCAGACCTTTGATGCAAATTAAGAAAGACACATATTTGAGGAAGCAAGAAAAGAATTTAGAGGAGACCAAGGTTCTTCATCAAAGACAAGACCAGAAGTAAGAGAGTATGGAATACCTCACTCATTTTATCAGTTTGCTTCGCCAAGAGGAGGAAAAGAGGTAAGCAAGATCATGGAAGTTTTACATACTTGTATTAAGTTGATTGAAGATGAAAGAAAATTACAAAATTTAATCAGACAATATGAGAAAGGAAAGATAGATCCCTTACTAAATGGGAAGTGCACCAAATAGGTAAGAAGAGAAGGACAAATAAGGAATTACATTTGAATGTTCAAATAGGAGAATATGAGATAGACTATGTGGTCCTTGACTTAGGGTTGGAGTTCAATGTCATGACGAAGAAAACTTAGACACAGATGGGAAAACCAAAATTGATCTATTCCCCTTTCAAGCTTAGGATGGATAATCAACAAGCTGTCAGCCCATTTGGACGATTGGATCATGTCCCTGTGGACATCGATGGAGTAAGAACATTTGTATATTTAGAGGTAATTGAAATAGTTGATGACAATTTCCCTTACCCTGCATTGTTAGGAATCGATTGGGCCTTCAATAAATCTACTATTGTTGACTTAAAGAAAATACGTATGAATTTTGAAGGAGATGGTCTTAGGTTCATCACAGCTTTATATCCATATGAATTTCAGTGATACACAGAGCCCATCAGAGAATAAGACTATGCATATGCACTAGAAAACATCTACAAGCTAACAACCAAACAATAGGATTACATTAATCCTATAACCGATGGGAATCTAAGTTGGTGAAGTGACCGTGCGTGCTCATCAGACTTAGAATAAGCACTGGAGAACTAACAGAAACTAATGTATGAAGTATCTACAAGGATATGTGCTATATTAAGCAGAGAAGTTCGTTGGATCGACACAAGAGTAAGTAACCTACCCACATTTGATGGTTTTAATCTGTTAGAATCCTTCCTATCAGAATTTGAAGCAAGTGTACCAACAAAACAAAGGTTGTTGGCAATGGATGAGGCCTTGAAAGCCACACCAAAAAGATGGTGGGGGACACACAAAAGTAATATTATAGATTGGGTACAATGTCGTACTCTAATGACAACACGATTCTCAACACAAGTAGAAGGCTGCAAAGTTCACTACACAGCTTGAATTTGCCCAAAGGACCATTTGCAAAGCTGCAAAGAGGCCTGGAGAGACATTCCGCAAGAACAATGGATACACAAATTCATCAACATGCTGGACACGACACCTATCAATTGGTACCTTCAAGAAGAACTGGGCCTCATCACTATGGATTGGAAAGGTATGATTCAAAATTTTATAATTACATTCCTATTTGAAAGTCAATTTCCTTCGGTAGATCAAGCATTACAGATTGTGAGACATAAATTATTCGAGGAGGTATCCAACCTTCCCTTAGAAAAAGAAGAGGATGAATGGACTGCGCCTCTCCAGAAACAGCAAGGCTGTTACAACATCAATGTCGATGAAGACGATGATCTGAGGAAGGTGAACATCGCAGAAACAGGAGGCCAGAGAGATGTGGAAGGGCCAGGAGTTGAGTTACCATTTATTGGACAGTCGATCAAGATTAAGAAAATAAATATTGGAATAGAGGAGACATGGAAGCTTGCCAATGTCGGAGATTATTGGGATGCTACTACCATTAACAAGATTACTGAGTTGCTACATGAATATCAGGACTTGTTTCCAACCAAGTTCATTGATATGAAGGGCATTAAAGGGCCTATGGGAGAGATGAGGATCCCTTTAAAGCCAAATGCTATACCAATCAAACAGAGACCTTACAGATTGAACCCTAAATATAAGGAGAAAGTGAATATTGAGCTTGCCAGAATACTAGAAGTAGGGATTATAGAATCTGTGGAAGAATCAGAGTGGATTAGCCCTATGGTGGTGCAAGACAAGAAGACAGGTGAGATCGGGATCTGCGTAGATCTAGGAAGCTGAACGACGCTTGTTTACCTAACCCCTTCCCTACACCATTAACTGACGAAGTGTTAGATAACGTGGGAGGCCAGGAGGTCTATTCTTTTACAGATGGATTTTCAGGATACCATCAGATCCATATTTCCAAGGAGGACTGCCATAAGACCATGTTTGCCACAGAATGGGGATCCTACCAATATACAGTGATGCCATTCGGATTGAATAATTCCCCAACCATCTTTTCTAGGTTGGTGGTCGAAGCATTCAAAGATTTTTTTCATAAATTTCTAGAAGCATATTTTGATGACTGGATTGTGTTTAGTTTGTTGAAAAATCACATTTAATGTCTAAGGCTAATGTTGGATAAATGCAGGCAGTGCCAAATTGCTTTGAATCTGAAGAAGTGCATTTTCTTTTCACCATTTGGAGTTATGTTAGGACATATTGTATGCAAGCAAGGACTGTTGGTAGATCCATCCAAGATCGCTATTATAGTTGATCTACCCCCTCCTACAATAGTTAAACAGCCGCGCACTGCACTGGGACACACATGCTACTACATGAAGTTCATTAAAGGATATGCTCAGATTACAACACCCATGGAGAAGATGTTGAAAAAGGATTGTCAGTTAAGTTGGACTGAAGAATGCCAGCAGAGCTTCGACACACTAAAAGAGAAAATGGTTACTAAGCCCATTCTGGTCTTTCCAGATTGGACCAAGTAATTTCATGTACATGTCAATGCATCTTCCATTGCATTGGGAGTTGTTTTAGCACAACCAGGAATAGGAGACATTGACCACCCATTAGCCTTTGCTAGCAGGAAGCTATCTATAGCTGAGATTAATT
Source organism: Picea sitchensis (assembly GCA_010110895.2). Taxonomy (NCBI): domain Eukaryota; kingdom Viridiplantae; phylum Streptophyta; class Pinopsida; order Pinales; family Pinaceae; genus Picea; species Picea sitchensis. The sequence continues at coordinate 62,193 of SNQJ01S0042397.1, forward strand.
ATACCACTACTGAAAGAGAGGGATTAGCCATGGTGTATGCATTGCAGAAATTTCGCCACTATTTGTTGGGAGGACACTTTAAAATGTTCACTGATCACTTCGCACTGAAATACCTAGTCAACAAGCCAATGTTGGGGGGAAGGATATGCATATGGCTTCTGCTATTTCAAGAATATGATTTTGAGATCATAGTAAAACCAGGAAGAATGATTAAGGGTCCTGACCACTTGTCAAGATTGGAACATGGAGAAGAGCCCACTAATCTGGAAGATACACTGCCAGATGCACAACTACTATCCATTAGAAAGATCGATGACCACTTTGCAGAGATAGTCCAGTTCCTATCAACAGGAATGGCACCTAGTGAGTACACAATTCCATTAAAGAAACAACTAGTAGTGTGCGTTGCATATTTCTCACTTATAGCTAGACATCTATACAAGATGGGCCCAGATGAGATATTGCGAAGATGTGTTATGGATGTAGAACGAATGTTGATCCTTGTAGAAGCTCATGAAGGCATCGCAGGAGGACATTATGCAGGTAAATCAACTATGCAGAAGGTTCTTAGGGATGGCCTTTGGTGGCTTACTTTACATAGAGATGTTAAAGACTATTCTAGAGCCTTCGATGTATGCCAGAGGGTTGGGAAACCATCCAGAAGAGATGAAATTCCATTAGCACCACAAATGACCCTACAAACATTTGAGAAATGGGCCAATGACTTTGTTGGACCTATACACCCACCAGGAAAGCACACAGGAGTAAGGTACATAATTACAACAACATAATACTTGACTAGATGGGCCGAAGCAAGAGCAGTCAAGGATTGTAGTGCCACTACAACTGCGCGCTTCATATTTTATGACATCATAACCAGGTTTGGATGCCCAAAGATCCTTATGAGTGATCAAGGAACACATTTCATCAATAAGACAGTTGAAGCCTTGACTAAAGAATTTACAGTCCACCATCAGAAGAGCACACCATACCATCCACAATAGAATGGGACAGTTGAAGCATTCAACAAGATCTTGGAAACAACACTAACCAAGATTCGTTGTGTGAACATAGATGATTGGGATTTAAGAGTACCAACAGTGTTATGGGCCTATAGAACCACTTGCAAGAAGCTAACAATGCAGACCCCCTTCAAGTTGGTATATGTTCTTGAAGCTATTGTTCCAATGGAATATCTGGTACCAAGACTGAGAATTGTTGATTTTACAGATATGGATGACACTGGAGTTGTTCAAGAGATGCTTTCACAGTTGGTCGAACTTGAGGAAGATTGATTCATTGCAGGATTCCATCAACAAGTTCAGAAGGAAAGAGAGAAGGCCTACCATGACAGGCACATCAAGCAGGAGGCATTTGGACAAGGAGACCTAGTGCTGGTCTATGATAGCAAGTTCATAAAACATCCTGGAAATTTTAGAACGCATTGGCTCAGACCGTATGAGATCGCTTATGTCATAGAAGGAGGAGCTGCACAACTGAAGACGTTAAAGGGAGAATGGAAGGAAGGATTAGTGAATGGGAGTCAGTTGAATTTGTACTATGACAACCAACTGCCTCACAACTCTCAGTAGAAGCATGCAGAAAAGGGTCTAGGTACTAGGTGCAGTTGAAACTGGGCACCAGACATAGAAAAGATAGTCTGCATAAGGGATGGAGAGGATTCAAAGAGCAGAATGTAGAGGCTGCACTGCACAGCCTGGAGTCAAAGTAAAACAAGAAGATTAGATCTGAAGTGCCTCGGGACGAGTCAGAGGTGAGTGTTGGGGGCCTGTTGGCCCTTGGTTATGGAAGTATGTGAAGATCAAGGAAGAAAAGGGAGAATGTGAACTGTGTAGAAGACACAATGACTGATTTGGGTCGAAGTGAGCAAAAGAGAAGAAAATATGGAGCGAAGCCCGAGAAAGTAAGTCATTGGAAGAGGAGATCGGAGATGACAGATAAACAAGGAAGAAGGATCATGGACATGTCAACAAGCGGAAAAAGCCACTATTGGATGCTTTGGAGCTCCGTGCAAGAAGGAAGGAAAGACAGGTTGGTGAAGCCCTGAAAATATGGGTCAAGTTGACCTAGGGTTTTGGACACCTAGGTTTCGGCCTAAGGCTGTCAGTGATCTATTGTAATGTATAAATAGAGGTCTAAAGGGCCTAGTTTGGGTTGGTACAATAATATTGTATTGTGGTTGTTGGCATTGATTTAGGCGAGAGAGGAGTATTGTGTGAGAGGGAAGTGCTGAGTATGAGAGCCTTCTGAGTTGTAAGATATTCAGTTGGGTGTGAAGATCAACCGCGCAGCTGGGTATGAAGGGAGAGGAGAGAAAGAGAGGAGAATAGATAAGATCTACTAGCTAAGAGCGCATATAAGAAATGTCCACTTGATATTCCCTTTGGTTGTAGACACCTATGTCCTGCAACCCCATCATAACTTCTTTGGGTGAGACTACATCTGCTTCGCAGGTGCTGCCGAAAGAGCCAATAGTTAGGGCTTGTTGGTGCGCTCTTGGAGATGAACCCTGGGTCTTCCCCTGTGCCAACATCGATATTCCTTACCGTTTTCTCAGAAAGTAAGTTGGAAGATTGTCTCCTAAAATTGATACGAATTTTCACTTAAAGTGCCCTTTCTGCCGTGATTTCTTAATTTTTCACTTGCAGATTGAGAGTAAATTTTTAGGGGTTCTTAGAAATAGTGGAAGAGATGGAAAGGACAACTATTATACTTTCAAACTTGGTGGTAATCCTTACACCATACAATTATTTTGATTGGAATTCCAATGAAAAATTCCAACTCAGAAGGAAAGGACTGTATAATTTGACGATGGCGACAGAAATGGAACCTACATCAATGATTGAGAAGATGAGATGGGTGAACCGTAAGGATGATGCAACATGAGTACTTCTTGAGTTGATCTCCATTGATTTATGGTTTCATGTTGCTGCATGAAATACTCCAAATGAGATTTGGACCACCCCAGAAGGACTCTTTGGAAAGCAGGATGAGATGTGAGGTCATATGCTTGAGGTAGAGTTGAATAACTTAGACCCTAAAAGTTTTGATAATATATATGATTTCTTTACTAAATTTAAATCTTTGATTTTGATCTTGGGTGAATGTGGTATTGACAAGTCTACACAAGAGAAACAATTTATTCTAACAATATTGACCATGCTAGGACCAGAATACGTTGTATATGTCTCCAATTTCCATTATGGCAGATGTCTTTTTGGAACAAATCGGAAAATGCCTATGATGGCTCAGTTCATTGAGTCTCTCACACAAGAGAAGAAAAAACTCATACAAATGGGCCTCATCAAGGATCCAAAAGCACATTCACTTATCATGTATGATGGAAAAGGATCATCCAAACAGAACGGGAAGGAGAAATAGAACAAGGAGGGATATTCCAAGCCCTTTAACAATTCTTCAGGTTCCAATGACTCTTCATATTCGAAGAAGAAGAAGAAGGGAAAGTAGTGCACTTACTGCAATAAACCGAATCATGAAGAATCCACATGCATGAAGAAATAGATTGATCTTATGGCATGGGCACTTCAGCAGAACAACCTTGGAAACTTCATTCCAGAGGGAGTCAAGAAGCGGAAGGAAGAAGATCCTGCTCCTAAGAAAGGTAATCATCATGCTCTGGTTGCAATTAATTCCTCATCTGATTCATGGATTATAGATTCTGGTGCATCCCATCATATGGCAGTGAAAGATGAAGTTTTATCTTCTTTGAGTCCATGCTCAATACCCCCTATTCTCATGGGGGATGATACTCATGTAGCAATAGTAGGAGAAGGGAGAGTGGAAATCCAAAATGGCAGTTTTGAGAAGGTTTTACATGTTCCAAAGATTTCTATGAATCTGCTCTTAGTTTATCAGATCACCTAGAAAGGTAAAAAGGTTGAATTTACATCAGATTCAGTTTTAGTAATTGACATGCATGACAATTCCATCATTGCAATTGGTGAGGTGGATCACAAGTTGAGGTTGTATAAATTCAATAAGTTTTCTGACAATAACTCCTCTATTCTACTTACACATAAGGAGAGTACTTTGCATGCACCTCGAGTGCAACATGCATATACTCATGTTCTTCCATTAGTTTCAGACATTAGAGATGACTCCAAACACTCAGATTATATACATGGAAATAAGAAGGTAGTACAGTTGGATAAGAAGTCAGTGTTGAAGCTTTAGCAGATGCCCAAGAAGGAAAAGACCACACTTTAGGTAGCAAGAAACCTTGCAGGGAATCCATTATATTCGAGGATGACTCGATCTCAGCATGAGGATCCTTCTCATGCACTTTCAGCTTCAGAACCTCTGATGCCCATGCATTGCTATATGGTTCAATCTACTGATCCACAGAACTATAATAGGGTTGTGGGAAATCCATTATGGCAAGAAGCCATGCATAAGGAGTATGACTCACTCCTACAGAACCAAACTTGGAATCTGGTTCCACGTCCACCAAAAAGGAATATTTTCAAGTGCAGATGGGTCCACAGGATCAAGAGGTACAAGGCTCGACAAGTTGCCAAAGGACTTCATCAGATCCATAAAGATTCCTACATCTTCACAAAGACTTTTAGTGAGCCGAAGTTTCATACTTTGCGGGATCATCTTGCAGTGAAGAACACAGTTGTCTAGCAGCTGTTATTTTCTTCTTTTGATACATTATCTTTTGAGGGGGGGTTTTGTTCCCACATGGTTTTCCCTCTTTCCTCACTTTTATTCAGTGTTCATTAGTTGCATTGTACATGAGTACCTTAAATGGCCCAGTAGCCAGGATTCATTTTTTACTCCATAGTGATGTTCAGGGGGGGTGTTGGAGAGATTTATATTTTCGACACACTAGTTCAGTGAGAGTTAACTGACTAGTTCTATTTTAGACTTTCTATTTTTACAATCACTATTATGCATGCATGCATTCCTAATGAAAGATAACTGTGTGATTTCTTTTCTTAATTATAGAATGTTTCACCCTATATATGAGTGTATTCCACTCATTCAATGTATCATATTGATCATGATCTATGTATCAATCATCAACTCATTGGAGTAGTGTGAATATATTTTCTCATTCTTCCATATTGAATCTCTCTTCCTTTCTTGATAAGATTTGTNTTTGTTCCCACATGGTTTTCCCTCTTTCCTCACTTTTATTCAGTGTTCATTAGTTGCATTGTACATGAGTACCTTAAATGGCCCAGTAGCCAGGATTCATTTTTTACTCCATAGTGATGTTCAGGGGGGGTGTTGGAGAGATTTATATTTTCGACACACTAGTTCAGTGAGAGTTAACTGACTAGTTCTATTTTAGACTTTCTATTTTTACAATCACTATTATGCATGCATGCATTCCTAATGAAAGATAACTGTGTGATTTCTTTTCTTAATTATAGAATGTTTCACCCTATATATGAGTGTATTCCACTCATTCAATGTATCATATTGATCATGATCTATGTATCAATCATCAACTCATTGGAGTAGTGTGAATATATTTTCTCATTCTTCCATATTGAATCTCTCTTCCTTTCTTGATAAGATTTGTTTGTACTTGCTTTAGCTAGATCTCCTGTGTAGGTTTCCATGAAAAATTGTCACTTTTTGCAATATTAAACTCATCATAATACCTCCTATGAAAGTCCAGGATAAAAAACAAACTTTGAGAAATCCTAACGAGGTAAAAATCAATTTAAATGAGTGTTGGTGTAGTCCCTTGATTTTTCATCTCAATAAACACATAACTTCTTTGTCTGGATTTGGATTTCAGAATCACTTGTTTCTAAGCATAATATACATAGATATATTTTTAACAAATCGTCATATGACCTGTTGGGGTCTTATAATCATAGGTTATTTATTTCTACAATTATATGTTTGGCATTGGTGTCTTGATGAAGACATCTGGTTTGCTGGCCTCGGTTGATTTCACTTCTCCCTTCATCCATTTCGCTTGATCCTTCATCACCCTACTGCATCCTTCATCCACCGCTGCACCCTTCAGTCCCTGACCCTTCATTTCTTCACCCCTTCGCCAATTTTATCCTTGCATGAATAAACAAGCTTAGGAAAAAGAAACAGTACGTTAATAATGTTAATAATAAAATTTAGTATAGTTAAAATAAATTAGACTATTTAATAATTAATTAATTATTAATCAATTAATTAACTAATAATTAAATTGGTTGTTTAAGTTAATACTTAGGTTAGTATTTTATTAATCAAAATATTAATTAAAGATTAAATTAAAAATAAAACAATATAAAACATGAATTAAATAGAAAATAAACATGAAAAACAATAAAAATAAAGAAAAATACAAATCATCCTAAGTCTAAAAAATAAAATATTAAAATGTTCTTAGTCCCTTTAAAAAGAGAATGCAAAAAACATGCATATTTTACAGATAAGATATCAGATATGTGATATCCACTCAATTAATAATAACTAGATATTAAAAAAAAAGTGTTTTTAAAAGTTTGGAAAGGTCCTATTTTTTTTTTTGCAAATTTATTATAATTTATTTGTTAATTTATAAATAAGAAAGTCATTATTGGATATTATCCATGAATATCGTTTAATTCATTATTGTTATTTAATGAAAATCATGTTAGACTTTCATTTCTACCCGACATTATTGTTATTTAATGAAAATCATGTTAGACTTTCATTTTTACCCGACATTATTGTTATTTAATGAAAATCATGTTAGACTTTCACTCTTAAGGAGGTAGACTTTCACTCCTACTTGATACCTCTAGGTCTTGAACCATTAACCTCTTTCCTTATGTCTAAGGAAGACAAACTCTTAACCAATCAAAAGCAGTTTTAGATCCTACTTCAGAACGAAAATTTGATTTAAGCTTGAATAATATATGCAAGAAAGCCAATATCCCTTGTGGTCATCAATGAGACTACCTCCAATGAAATCATGTACTTCTTAAAAGCATTTAACCTTAATCCCATACATAAAACCAAAAACTATCCCTAATTACAATTTAATCTCATACCCAGAAAAAATAAATCCTTATTATAATTATTTATATTATTTTAAAATTATAAATTTAACTATTTTATTTAACCTATTATAAATTATTACCATTTTACCAATAAAATATACATTAAATTATCATATTTAAACGATTTGATCAATACCAATTTTTAAAATTATAGAATCTCAACAAGCACATATTTATATTTTCAATAAATTTTTTATATTAAACAATCTCAACAAACACAGAGTGATCTTCTTGATTCTTATAAAGTTTGATAACTGATATTACTTTTATGTTTTCCGCTTAAAATGTAGATGTGATGGAGATTAATATCAATTTAAAAACTTATAAAGCTTTCCCGAGAAAAAATATAAAAAAGTAAAATAGGCATGATTTCCATATGGCATTGAGACACAATTCTACTTGTCATACACTATAAATTTCCAAAATACAACATGAAAATATAAACCGCTTTATTTGGTATCAAGTCATTCTTGATGGAAAACTTTAAATATATATATTTCAATTATTTAATACTTCTTTTACAATAATGAGAAAATTGTATGATGATGGTGGTAAACACATGAACATTCACTGAGATCAAAATTGGTTTATTAGATTTTAAGAAAAATAAAAGATTACTGGGATTTTTTTAAAATGTTATTTCAATGATTGAAAAACATTAAGATAAGTGTTTTAATATCACTAAAGTTTTGATGACTTAGAAGGTTAGAAAGGTTGGTATTGTGACAAATATTTTGAAATTGGGATCTAATTTGGGTATATGCAGGGCATTCTTGGAGAAAGTGTTTTTCATCTTCAACCCTCTTGGTGTCACAAAGGTGACAGATCCTTTACGGAACAACTTCTTCTTTTATTCCCCAATGATTTAAAAAAGACTTGGAATCATTATGTCATCCCCGCTTGTGTCATTGGTGATTTTGACTAGAGTCTGAAGAAATTTTGGGGAGACTCTTGTTATCCATGTTGTTTATATTGTTCTTGTACATTAAGTACCTAATCATAGTTGTGCTCTCAATGGGGGGGAGACTCGTTTCGATGAGGAGGATAGGATAGGGGGTATCTCCCTTAATTTTGAGATGATAAGTTATAAAAATATTTTGGATCTATTCTATCTTTCTCCAGGATTCTCGAGAGATACTACATCCCCAAACTTCACATCCATATAAGATAACATGAGTGAAGAGAATATCAAAGAGGATATTTTTCTTATCCCATAGCCAAAGGTTTGCTAATTTACAATTATTTTCAAACTCATAATAAGCTTTCCACCATCCATTTATCCTCTTCTCAATGCAATAGTTCCAATTGAGCTTGTGATGAATATCAATTCCAAGATAATTGTACAAAGGTGTTATGGGATCAATCGGTAAATGCAGACATAACCAGATCTCCCTAGATCCACCTAGATCTAGAACAAAACAGAACATAATATGATGCTTTCCCTGAGCTCTAACTATTGAGTTCATTATTTAACAAGAGATAGTGACATACTGTTTAAATATCGCTCCCTCTTGCCATTGCCATCCTAGCTCCACTCCGGTGCTCCTGTGATATTGAATCTGCAAAGGAACACAAGCCAACCAAAGTGAAAGCAATACAGTGAACTCAACGAGAACCTATGTATGTGATCAAGGAATCATACAATAAAGTAAAACAAGTTTTATGGGAAATAGACATATCATTGTATCATATTAAAATGAAAGTGGAGATTACAACCAAAGCCTTGATGTCGCAAGGTCCCCTTTCGATCGCCCTTTTCTCCAACACACACACTTACTCCAACCTTGAATGAAGAAGATCCACAATGACTTGATGAACTAAAATGAAGCTCTCAAGTATGAGATGAAGTAGAATTCCTCATCCAATTCTTAGCCTATTCAATCTTAACCTTAACCTTATTCTTTTCCATGAGAGATGCCTCTTTATATAGGGGAAAGAGAGATGGTTGAAGAGATTAGGATGATCCCACCAAACAGAGAAGCAAGTAAGATACAAACCATTCAGAGGCCACCTCATATTCTATAAGATCCCTTTCTAGAACTTTCCTGAAGTTTTGACTTTTCCTTGGCTTTTGACATCGTTACACCCTAGCTATAGAGCAGCCTGCGGAGACGTCGCAGTCCATCTTTAGGGCAGAGGGTGACGATCAGGCATCGTCACACCCTATGTATAGTGCATCCTGTGATGACCTTTCTAAATAGGTTTTTTTGGGAAGAGAAAGCCAATAACCTCCTTCATGGAAAAAGACTACGACCTTTCTTAATAAGGTTTTTTGAGAAGAGAAAGCCATTCACCTCCCTCATGGAAAAAGACTCTTTTTGGGAACATGAACACATTTTTTTCAATGGATCACTAGGGTGACCAAAATAATGTGTAACAGAATGCCCCCCAATGTATGAAGCTAAAAATCGTGACAACCAAAATACTTTATAGAAATGTATGTGTCGAACAAGAAGTGCACCAATCAGGAACTTGAAAACAGTCTAGCATCAACATAATAATATACCATTGTTTGAGGTAGGAATTCCCATACTCAGATTACAAAATTTCAAGTGAGTCATGGCTACTAAATATACACTGTGGATCCATGTCATTGTTAATTGGCATAGCCACCAGGAATACACTGTGGATTTATTTTTTAAAATGACTCAAATTCAGACATACCCATGAGAGATACAAAGTGGATCTATGTGTCAATACAGATCATAAATACTTCGTCCCAGCCTGGATCGGAATGATGAGATCCAGGGTCTTCATTTCCATCATCCCTAAGTATGAATCTAACCATGTGATTACAGGTGCCGAAGTCGAACATGGTAGAGACCACTTGATTACTGGTCAATGATGAGAATCGTTAACAAGTGCGAGGAAAATCACCATTGATGTCAATGACTCCCAAGGTACCTTAGTAAAATCCAACGAATTTGAATAAATGAGTTGAAGTCGAACACTTGATGGAATATCTCAATCAAAGGTCAATTATGTGAATCCACTATTGGAAGCGAAGAGACCTACCATTGAGGCATGCAGGCTCTAAGGTACTAAATGATTTCTAAGTCTTATTTTTGGATAATGAGTTGAAGTCGACAGGAAAAGACTCATCAGAGGAGGGCCTTAATGCATCCCACATCAATGACATGAAATAAGTAACAGATTTGAAGTAGATTAGAGCGTGAAGTGATTTGAAACTGACTCAAGGAAGGCCGACATGGTAGAAAATTTACAATTGTAGATGGCCAACTCGATAGAAGGCTTATTCAGGTTGGAATTCTCTTAAACATATGAACGACATGACAATAGTCTTGGCATCATTGACTCAAGGAGGACCCGACATATGGATATGTGGATGGTCAAATGAGAGACAAATGGATTTCCCAACCCGGATATAATGATGAAGGGGGGTGTCATGTTCAAGAACGACTATTACTGCCACTAACAAAAATACAGAGACACATTCCTTTCTCAATTTCCCCCCACCATTTTTGGCAAGTACCTCTTTATTTTTATGCAAGCTTTAGGAGGATAACATATGCTTGTTGATGTAAGCTCATCCTTCGGATGAGTCCCTTAGAGTATGCTTAACAAACCCTAAGAAGGAGTGGTTTGATCCCATATGGGTCTTTCGATGTTTGTTTAATGAGTCCAAAGAAAGAAAACTCAGGGGTTTTTCATGTTTAGAGAGTCTGAAAAACACTTTAAGAGAACTCCATCAGGTCCTTTTTCATAAATTAATCTGACCAGACCGAAAAAGTGATAACCTACCACTTGTCAAATGTTTTCTTCAAATACTTTTACGAGCGTGAAAAGAACAAGGTCACTCGACAATCTTTTTGTTTTTATGGAGTGTGAAAAGAGCTTAAAGGATACTCCATAGGTTTTTTTTTTCGTGTTACCATTATGAGTTCAAAAAAATGACAAAAGACTACTTGATTACATTCTCATGGTTTCATGAGCATGAGAAAGAATTAAGACTTGCTTAGAGTTTTTCCTGAAAAACCCTAAAAGGATCCGTACATGTGACAAATGTATAAAAACAGACCAAAAAATGAATCCTTGTTCCAATGTTTCACTCCTAGACCTTTTATCAACAAAAATCACACACTTGCGAGGTCGTTAGGACTTTAGGGTTTAGATAAAATATATAAAATAATTTAAAATATAGTGAAAAAATCAATAAAAATGGGTAAACACCTCATTTCACTATTTCATTTGTCATTTCACCCAAACCTTCCTCTAAACTCCCTATTTACCTTGATTTTCAACTGTAGATTGTGGAGGGAAAAATTGAGCATTCGACGAATGGTCTCCACAGAACAGGTAATTTTCATCTCTTTCAACTTTCCATGGATCAAATTTATTTTTCATTGGTTAAAGATAGACTTTTAAGTTAATTTTGTTAGGGTACCTATGCGCAGAGGTCATCACAGGCACCCTATATCGAGCCCTACGACAATCTAAGATCATCCCAAGTGGCCATATAGCCAACCTGCGATGACTCCACACTCTACGGATGCCCAGGCTTGCAACGTGCACAGTTCAAAAAGTTTTTTAAGATGAATTTGCCAATAAAAATCTCCAGGGAAGAAGATAATGATGTTAATCTCTCTTTATTGTTCCATTGCAGGTTTTCTACGGTAAAAATGTTGGAATGGCGCGAGAGAGAGCACGAGGAGGAAGACTACTTTTCCAAGAATGACTTGAGAATGATAATGGCCCTCTGACAGTGTGGGATGTTGAAATTCTTCAAAATCCAGGGTATGAGGGCCTAGCTGATATTACTCGAGTACCTAGTTCACATGTGGAATGTGAATGAGCAGGCGTTTCATGTAGGCGCTCACACTCTTACTATAGATATCGAGTATATCTACTTCTTAACCGGGCTATATTGTCATGGGTCTCAAGTAACACTTTATAGGTATCAGGGGTGGCAGCGAGCTTATGAACCATTACATCAATGGGCATTGTGTGCTAGGTACTCAGAAGCATAGCAGTAAAGTCTCTATAAGATATGTCTAAGACTTTCCTCTACGAACCATCCTCTATAACATCACACACATGGCAGGGAATTGATGCAGGAGCATCGCTCACTCATCAAGCGAGCCAGCATACTGAGAGGAAACAGCTGGACAGCGCCAACACACATTTTGAGATACTTGGGAATTGTTGCGCCGCTCTTTAATGAAGTCATTCATAAAGAAGCGCACTTGTATTGTAAAGGGGACCTTGAGCCTTTAAGCTCTCATCCTTAGTAGATAGGAAGGCATTTAATAGATTTAATGCAGGTAGATAAAATAGTTAAGTCTAGATTAGATAGTTTTGGNGAGAGGGAAAACGGATATAGACACCCTTACTTGTACATTGTAACATACTTCAGATTCATTCATTCAGGAGCAAGAGGAGAGAGAAAAGAAGAGAATTTGCGAAGAACACCCATGTACAGATGTTTTTGAATTAGTAGAAGAGAGTCTTTGGTTCAATTTCATGGTTGGTGTTGTTTCTCTGTGTGTATTGTGTTTATGCTCATGAATGTTTGTTTTCTTGTATGCATTTTCTTGATGTACGATGTGCATAGGATTTCATGTTTTAACTGAAGCCTGAGAGAGAAGGGAATAAGTTTCAATTGTTTCTCTGTCTGAGCCAGGAGATTCCTACATAGAGTGCAGTTGAATTCATCTGCATTGAGTGCGTTGATGGGGCTCGACAGTTAAACCCTTATTCTCATTCGGCCAGAAGTTGATTTGGGTTAGTAGAGTCATGCAGGAGAAGTGCAGACCAACTTAAAGTCTCAGTAGCTAATCTGAGCAAAAGAAGACAGATATTCCTGTGGTTGGAAGTGCACAGAATCTTAAAGACTCAACACTTTGAGAGTTGTTGAAGGTCAAACACGGAAAGTGTACGCAAAGTATCTGAAGGAGTCAGAGTTGACAAGATCGGGAGGGATAGTTCCTTCATAACACAATGGAGAAGAACCAGGAAGTGGCTCAAGGAAGGTTCGAGCAGGACGGAGCATTGGAGCAAAGGAAATCCTCAAGGAGGAGAATCGACAGCCTGGTTCCGCAGGGAAGATTCGCGAAGTTTCGCCGACTGTCAGATCTAGGAAGAGTTGCGTGGGAGTTAGCCCTTAAAAGAACAGGAGGGAACAAGAGCCATCGGTACTCGGTCTTCGGAGTTTGTGGAGGCAGGTGGTTATCGCCTGTTGAAATCACGATTAGCAATTTCTCGATATAATCGGAGCCGTTGATCGCTACGGGGACACGTGGCACAGGATCCCGGGAAGTCAGGATTCGGCATTCAGAGTTTTCCATTTCCAAGGGATTGCGACCCTCGAAATCGCGATCACACAATTTCCGATAGAGCGGGGAGAGAAGGTGACGTGGAAAGGAAGAGAGCGCACGTGCGTATCGGAGTTCGAATTTTGGGGATTCGTGGTACTAGTGAACCGCAACATCGTATGTGCCGATTTCCCAATAGGGAAATCCCCGACAGGAACGGAAAGCGTTGACTTTTGACCCATCGGGTTTCGGGATATTGGATAGCACGAGGAACGTGCCCGCAGGTTTCGCGATAACGCGAAACCCGATTTCCCGAGAAGACTGCCGGGAGATCAATAGAGCATCCTGTGGGTGATAAAAGGTCCCAATATGGGATCTGAGGGGCATTGTAGCTCTTCTAGCCTGAGTCGAAGAAGGTCCTGGTAGTTGTGGACGTGCCTCGAGTGGACGTTTGTGCCAGAGTGGTATCAGAGCGAGGTTAAGAGTTCTCTTTGTTTTCGGTAGCAGAGAGAAGAAATTTTCACCATGCCGTCGAGAAGAGGTAGACAATCACCCAATCCAGAGGGGGAAAGAGAAATGTCCAGAGAAAGAAGTAGCCAAGGACAGAATGTAGAGATGGAAAGGGAAATACGAAATCTTCGTGCCAGAATGGAAGATATGGAAGCAGCACAGAGACGCACAACAAATACTGGAGATCTAAGTGACTCCGAAGGCGAAGCTGAAGCTGTACCACAAGGAGAGGTCACAGCAGAGGAGGCATCAACAGAGCGACTGATTAAAGCTATCGCCAGGATGAGTTCCAAGACTAAAATGGATATTCCAGCATATGAAGGAAGCCTGAATGCAGAAGAGTTGTTGGACTGGATCCGAGCTCTTGACACCTACTTCAACTATGAAGATATCGAAGAGGGTAAAAAGGTAAGACATGTTGTTACCAAGTTGAAGGGACATGCAGATTTATGGTGGGACGAGCTACAGGCAGATAGACGTTCCAAGGGCAAACAGAAGATTAAAAGCTAGGATAGAATGATTGCTAAGATGAAAATGAAGTTCATCCCAAGGGATTACCAGATCACACTGTTCAGGCGAATGCAGAACCTGAGACAGAAGTTGATGACGGTGAAGGAGTACACTGAAGAGTTTTACAAGCTTAATATCCGAGCAGGTCATCGGGAGAGCGATGATGAAAAGGTAGCCAGATACCTGAATGGGTTGAGATATGACATTCAGGATGAATTAAGCATGGTAACTATCAGAACTGTTGAGGATGCTTACCAGATGGCTCTGAAATCCGAGGAGAAGCTGAGCCGTAAGCAAGGACAGCGAGGGCGAGGCAGAAGTCAGCCCAGAGGCAAGGCAGTTTCCCATGAAAGAACTCAAAAGCCCAAGGAGTAATGGAAGAAACCTCAGGGTAAAATTGAAAAGGGTGGAACCTCACAGCGAGGACAGCCAAATGATCAGCGAGGAGATTATGCTGACGCAAACACTTTTCCTCATGCCAGAGGAAGAGGAAGAGGCAGAGGAGGAGTCATCACATGTTTTACATGTGGGAAGGATGGACATAAAGCCGTTGATTGTCCAGACAGGAAAACAGATAGAGGAGAAGCTCACATCACTGAGGCACGGAGGCATGATGTTGAGAATGAAGACACCGAAGCAGGAAGGTCGCTAATGGTGCAAAATGTTCTCTTAACGCTCGAGAAAGAGGTGGAGGACACAGCTCAGAGAAGCCGATTGTTCAGGACTACATGCAAAACCAAGGGCTAGAAGTGCAAGGTCATTGTGGACAGCGGAAGCACAGATAACCTTGTTTCGACCGAGATGGTAGAAAATCTAGAGCTGGATATGACTGATCACCCGATTCCATACAAGGTTTCATGGATGCAGAAGGGACATCAGGTGAGTGTCACTAAACAATGTTTAGTTGATTTCAAAATGGGTGAATATAAGGATAAGGTCCTATGTG